>CATIWR010258704.1:0-22949 GCA_949677035.1 Omphalea diandra | reverse complement strand
CTATCTCTAGTGAGAGTTCAAGATGCTATGATCGAAAGCGTTCGCCCAGAGTGCTTAGCCTTGAGTGGTTTAGATACCCGCGAAGCCGGTCCCCGGATGCAAGTAAGTCAGCCTTCGAGAACGAAAGATAGAAGAGAGAGCAAGAAAAGGAAGGTAAGGAGCGTAGCCTGCAGAGGCTTTCTCTTTACTTTCCTCTCTTTCTCTTGAATTCATATTATTCTTGTATTTATTTATTTTATTTATTGAATTGAATTTCTATTCATCAACTATTATTCCAAAGCAAGAAAGAAAGAGGAGAGAAGTTGTGCCCTAGTAGAGAACAGAGGAATGAAGTAGCTCGGAACTCATAGCTCAGGAAAGCAGCTTAACTTGACTCCTCTCCAACCAACCTTCTCCTACTCTTCCTGGCCGGGCACCGTAGGGGACGGGGGGATGGATTGGTCTACCACTATAGGTTAGTCCGTCGGGGTTCACTAGTTCTAGATGGGTCTTAGGGACTACCTCCTAGGGCCGATCCATTACTCCCCGCTCGGAGAGCTAAGAATTACTATAGGTCAACCCGTACACTTGTTCTGCTAAGAACGAGGGGACTACTCCTATAGGGTTCTCCCTTACCAGGTCCGTCCACTCCACTTGTTCTGCTAGTTTCGGTACTACTATACAACCACCTTCTGTCTTGCTGGCTCTAAGGCATTGCTACGGGAAGGGGTAGGTAGCAGCTGCCTTGCCGTAGGTTGCAGGAGTAGGAATGACTACCTATAGGGAAAGGAAAGCAGGGAGAAGAGCGAAGCGAAGTCTCCATCTATCTCCTACTATAGGTCCTCCTTCCTGGTCTGGCTTAGCTACTCTAGGTTGCTACCTTCCTTTTAGGAAGGGATCGGTAGCAACTCCTGTAGGTTGACAAAGAGGGACAGAAGAGCGAAGCAGCTCGGAGAAGAGCAAGGGGTTTAAAACACTTTTAAAACACTATAGACTAGGCGTCAGCCGTCAGGGTCAGGTGTTGCTGAAGAGCTTGAAGCTGCGTGAAAGCTCCTAACAGTTTGCTATTGAGAAGACGAATTATCCTTTTTATCATTATTTGTAGAAGGGAGCGAAGTCTCCTACCCTTCAACCATCGGGCCGTGTCGGCTACGCCTCCGTCTTGCTGTGTTGCTAAGAGCTAAGCTACTCTAAGGCGTTCCTGCCCTCTCCAATCCGTAGGTCAGGAACTTGCCAATGGTTGCTAAAGAGTTACTAATCTCCTCTCCTTTCAGTCGAGTGTATATAATAACCTCTCACTTTAGCTCGAGCTATTTCATCTCCTCTCAATAAATAGGCTTTTTTCGTTTCGCTTCATCATAAGCTGTCGCTGAAGAGGCTGATGCCGCCAATCGGCTTTTCCTGAATGTTTACATTTTTTGGTTCACGAGTGATCAATAGTATCAATAGTAATAGTAGAGTAGTTGGCGAACGGTGTTTTAGTTTGAATGACTTCTGGGCACAAGTGCCATTCTCTTCTATGGGAGGACTGAGCAAAGAAGGGATTGCCTTAGTTCAGTCTCGAGGCCGGATGGTAGCAATACACTTCTGACCCAAGCCCTTGAGCAGGGAGCAATTGAAGTAAGTAGTCGGCTATTTCTGAGGTTAAGCGAACACAGTCAGTGACAAGGTGAGTCTCAACTAAGCAGTACAGGAAGCCCACTCACTCGGGCAAGTAAGCGAGCCAAGGTTTAAGAAAGTTCGGGAGTCAATACAGTAAAGTCAGGGAGGAAAAGTTGCGGTTATGAAAGAACCTAGGCTAGATTTATATAGGAGACCCCATGAAAGAAGAGAGAAGATACCTTCGCCCAAAATATAAGTGGATGGGCCATATATACGGCATATGCCGTCATAAGCGGGAATAGGAAGACCCTCCTTTCAATTCTCCTGCTTTTGACCGAATTCCTAGCTTTATCCTGCATTGCGGGATAACAACTATAAATTTCTTCCTGCCTTACACGCTTAACAAGAAGGACTTCCAACTCACTTCCTCACTGGTTGGCAGAGACCCTCTTCGATCGTATTCCCCAGTATCCCAAGCAGTAAGGCTCTGTAGAGCTAGTCTCCCTTGAGACCTGCTGACGCAAAAGCTCTTTCTGCTGCTCCTTCGCCTGCGGATTAAGCTGTAGAAGGCAAGCAAGCAAACCTTGGCAACTGACAATTTCAAGGATCAGGGGAGGTATGAAATGGTTATCTCGGCTGGGAATCAAGCCCCAACACAAAGAGCTGTGGGGCTAGGAGTGTTAGCCTCGGGGAGTAAATAGGAGCCTCGCGCTGGAGAATTGGCTATCGAAATGGAAGGGGCTCCGCAATGAGATATGGTTCTCGAATAGGAAGACGGGAGGTTTGGTATTTTTAGGCTGCGTAGGATTAGGGTTCCAAACCTGCGGTTAATAAACTAGATCTCGAACTCCAGCTGGCTCTTACCACGCTGGTGAATTCCCCTAAAAGGAACAAGTGGAGGATTAGTGTGTTCACCGGTTATGGAGCTTACCTTATTATTAGATTATTAGAGAAAGGGGTGCTGGTTAACAGTTCACTTTGTATGGGACGGGCCCTTTCGTACACTGATTATAAGACAACCACTGGCTTTCCCACCTTGGTTGCTCCTGCCCATGCTTTAGCCGCGAGATCGATTGGTGAAATGGTAGCTTGCTTTTTTTGATGTAACTCCCTACTCTGTACAAGCAAACGACCGATTTACAAATATCATGAACCACAGAATCCCTTATCTTATCTTCCACAATCCGCTCGAAAGAGAGCTAGCCCTCTTCAGTCTCGCTTCCCGCGTCGCCGGAGGCTAAGTGGAGTTGAATAAGGCAAGTCAGGACGCAACTACAACTCCCAAAACGAGAACTATCTTCTGCTTGTCCACTTCGATAGCCTGGCTCTTTGGCTGAGGTTTATCATCCGTTACAGGAGGACGGACAGAGGCGTCGGGAGCTCAGTGATCGTCTTAGCATCAATACTATTGGGCGTCCCTTGCCCGAAGATCTTTAGATCTTTTTGAGTCAATTATTGACACCCAATTCCAGACGGAGCTTCAGATAGAGAAAGCGCTTCGTTCGGACAGGGTTCAAGAAGATTCCAAAAGGCACCAGATTAGGGGGATCCTATTCTATCCTAATGGTAGGGCATTCTCATTGGAGACGTACATGGACCAAATAGAGAACCAGGGGACCCACCGTAGCCTGCCTTATAGAAGGCTTCTGGATGCCATTTCTAGGAAGGAATTCGAACTGGACTTTGATGGGATAAAAAAAGGGAGAGACTGGTAGAGCTTCAGCGGCATGACTCTTTTGCTTGGAATTCGAATTAGGTAGGGAGAAATGGAATGATCTCCCCGAACGAGTGGAATAAATGAGTTGAAGGAGTGAAACTTATTTCGTTACACTTGAACTGAGTCTAATAGTATAAATAGTTATAAATAGTCTAAAGAACTATAAGCTTGTAACGAGTAAGACAACGCTGCGGAAAGAAAATTGAAAAGAAAGCCGACTTCGTATTCCATATTTATATACTATGCCTTCTATGCCTTTTTAGGAGATCGTTCGTGTACAACAACCTTAACCGCACAAGCCTGGGCTGGGCCTACCTGGGGATACGAACTATATCCGAAGGAGTTGAACGATTCGTTGAACATAGTTCAACTCATTTCGTTGAACATAGTTCAACTCATTCAGTATTGTACTGGCCGAATCAGTTTCGGCTTTTTCCCACGCCTTCTGTGAGGCAAAACCTCACCAACTTCGACGCAAGAGAAGAGGACCGGGCGCTTTGCTTGTCATGTATCTTCGGGATACGAGTTGCCGGTCTTCTTTAAGAGAACTTCAATATAATACTCGGTATGTATAGTATAGATCAACTAGTTGCTGATTTCATCTTTCAATTAGGTTTGGCTTTGCCTGTAGCTATTCTGCTGGCCCTTAGGGCTGGTCGAATGATCCATCAAATGAATAGTTGGAATATGGAAACTAAAATAACTAATTTAGCTGTGGATGTTGTCAAAGAGAAAATAGTCTATCAACTAGAGATTGTTTTGAGAGTCTATAAAGATACTACTCCTACGGGAGATGGTAACTTACCAACAGCGGTGAATTTCCAAGAAGTAGCCGAACGGGTTTCGACAACATTCACTGGCTAAACCATATCTATATGGATCTCGTCAATCATGGAACGCACAGTGAAGACTTTCTCCAAGTTATACAATTTCTTGGAGGGTAGTCTTTCTTTTTCTGATGGTTCCTGACGTACTAGCATTTGAGTTATAACATTTGAATTTTTCCTATCAAAACGGTCAAACGTTCCCCCAGCACTCTGTATTTTTTTTTCGACTCTTTTAGCTATTATGATAGAGCTTCAATTGTTTCATTACAATAGAGGGGATCACATTCCCTTTCAATTCGCAACTAGAGAGGAAAAAGAAATATTCTATTCGATTGTCTGGAAATACGCAGACAAATTCACCCATATAGGTTTCTTTGCAGGCTAAGTCCTGCACCAGACGTACTTTTTTTTAAGGGATTCTATTCATCCCTTTTTTTTAGGAACTGAAGGCCGAGAACTACATAGATCTGATACCTTCTTCCCTTGGTCTGGGTGAAGGAAGACAACTTTTCCTAGGTTGTTCCGATCCCAAAAGGACAAATAATCGATTAGTAGTATGCCGGAACTCTTTCTCTGAAGGTGCAGAGCAAACTGTCGGACTAGGAGCTGCGATGGCTTTTGTTTCAGAAGCAGTTCTTCCTCGAAATAGATGGCGAGAATTGGTAGGAAGCCAGAAGCTCTTCCTTCCATTAGTCATCTGGGCTTGTAGTTGCGTTGCAAGCAATTCTCTCTGTCAGGCATACCCAATAGTGTCCCCCATTTCGTTTCGCTTTCGAGCCGAGCGAGGTCCTTCTTTTATGCAATTTCATTTATTCTATATTTATTCTATAACAACAGGATGCTCTTGCTTGCTGGCTACGAATCCCATTTCACGAAATGACTTTCCTTTCTTTCTTTCTTAGACTCAGTCTCTTACTCTTACTTGAGATCTTATCTTGTATTCTTTATTCTGTGTTACGAGTTCTAGCAAGCCTTAAGCTAGTTATAATTTAGATTCTCAAATACATCAAAGTCTTGAATCAGGTTTTTCCAAGGGTTGGAAGTTAGCTTTTCGTTTTCATCAAGATAAAGCGAGTAGGAAAGAAAGGAGTGAGCCCAAAAAAGGTCAGGTTATAGGTCCAAGGGTCGCTCCTTCCATTTTGATCTATCATATCCTAGATAACTTACTGCACTTCCCCTAACCTCCTTCTTTATTTCGGGGCTTGGCGTAGGGGCAATGGCTTGACAGGCGCGGAAGCCACTTTAGAGATAGGGGCGAGCAGCAAGCAGCCCCTTGTTTGTATAGGGTTCCAAACCTATCTTACTAAAGGGGCAAGCCAAAACTGACTCCTAACAAGTTGCTGGAGCCGTTGCGCGCTTCTGTTTTTCAGCAGGCTCCCCATCTAGTTGTAGCGCGCAGTGTACTAGTGAATAGGAAAAGCGAATTGATATTACTAATGACGGATGGAAGAACATGTTCGGTGCCTCTCCCTTAGTTGAACTATGTTCAACTAAGCTACTACGTACCTTATGGTCGATACCTAGTTGAACTATGTTCAACGAATAGTGAAACTTATTTTCAACTCATTACGTATAGTCAAGTCTTGGTAATTCAAGGCTGAAAGGTATACAGAGTAAGGTTCACCTACCGGAGGAGCATGAACAGAAGCCCGAAGCCAAAGGGTAGGATAAAAAAATGACTTTCACTTTAGAATCACAACGAACTATATGCTTATCCGGTGGATGCGCGTCTTGGGCTGTTTGACCTCTAACTAGAAATTGAATCTATTAAGAGAATAAAGTTATTTTTCCTATTATCTGAATCAGACTAAGAGATTGGCATCAACATCGACTATCAGAGCTTGAATTTAATTTCTGATATGGATGTAGTCTTATCCTTATATACGATATTTATAAAATACGTATTCTTATTTGACTTGACTATACGTAATGAGTTGATAAACGAAATGAGTTTCACGTAGTGAAACGAATTCGTTGAACATAGTTCAACTCATTTCGTTGAACATAGTTCAACTCATTCATGACAGAAGAGAGAGCGCACAGAAAGGAAAGATAGAGTCGACAGACTAAGCACCGCCTATGAACAAACTACGCACAAATACATTTGAACCTAAGATTATCTTATTCATAGGCTACCGAGGGCCTGAACGCGCTATTGAAACTCTCAAGTGGCATTCCGGTACTTACCTAATCAACTGTTAGATCTCCGGACTAGGAGAAAAAAAGATCGGAAAATAGAATATGTTTTACCCTTTCCTTCGATTGTTTTCCGGGAGACTTGCTCAAAGGAAATCTTTCAGGAAACGGGCTATTCCCTCAATGAATAAGAGTTTTCCAGAGAATTATGGAGATCTTTTTCTTTGCCAACAATCTAAGCAGGATTATCCATCCCACTCCAGAAGCTTGCATTCACGAGTATCTCTAAGCTTTTGTGTGACATGGATCTTCCTTGTATCTCAGAGGTTGCGTATATAGAAGATGGATTGGTTTGGTGCGCATGATGGAGTAATCTCTTCGTCTAATCACGAGAATCTGGGATTGATTCCCGTTAGGTGGATTGGTTGCTGTGCAGCTAACTATCGACCCCTTACCAAGAGCACAGTGATGAGCAGGTACAGGATCCAGCAAGACGGGAGGAAGGAAGATTCGAATGATAGAACGGCCGACAGCTACTTGGGTTAGGCGGCTCAGTGAGACAGGGAAGGGCGAACGAAATGGTGGCTCCCCTGATCCCCATTCCGTTCCTCCCGGGAGGAGCTTGCTGGGACTTGGCTTGAAGCTGTTTTCTTTTTCTTTACTTTACTTTAAGAAGAAGCACCAGAGAAACCCTTCTCTATGGGAAGAGGTAAACAGCTAGAGCTTTTGAAGCTAGCGAAGAAATGATGGATGGGCGGCGAGTGAGGCAGGAAGCGATATAGAAGGAGGGTTGGTAGGGGGGACTCCCCTTTCTAGCTGCCTTGCTCGCTGAAGCTTAAGTGTGCGACACATTTCCATCCCCATTTCTTTTCTTTAAGCTTTGGCAGATCAAATGAAATGAAGAGACCTATAACAAAAAAAAGAGGAAAAGGCATAAAAAAAGGTCAACGAAAGAATGTTTGCGACGGGAACTATGGACAGTTGGATTTCCTTCCAAGCTTGCATCCCTTCTCTTCTTTAGAAATGGGTATTGGACCTGCTTGTAAGCGCGCTACTGGATAGAAGACCCTAAAAAGGATAAACTGAAGAAGATTTGAGTTCTGCGGGTCATTTTTATTTCTTTGCAAGGTCTTGCCACTGCATTGATACTTTTTAGTTTCGTAAATGGCAATAATGGAACTTGTTCGTTAACTGGGAAAGGATTCAAATCAATGTCCTGGCCTTAGGCAACATCCACACTGGCCTTAAAACAGGGAAGAGGCAAGCTAAACAAGCAATCAAGGAAGGAAGTCTTCAGCCAAGCCAATCTCTTAATAGACGCCATTCTCAGATCTTGATGTGACGGCAGGTGCCAAAGCCAACAAGAATGGGAGAAGGGTCTTACCCAAGATCATAGGAGTGGTAGCCCAACGGCATCCCCTCAGCATAGCAGTGTCAGCTCTCCAAAGGGAGCCTTGAACTCAGTTAGACCCAGCGGCCATTTGTGACTATTGGAAGCCAAACAATATGCACACACATGACACTCCCTATGGATGTGGTGGACTATACATTCCCACTCTGCTTGTAGCCCATCTTTGCAGGCTAATCTTAATCTCAGGGCAGCGTGGCTGCTATTCATCTATGCTTTTCCATTAACAAGATCTTAGCAATTTGAGACCACTAGGACTGTTCTGAAGCCCATGTTAAGCCATCCTCATGCCTTGCAGCACTCCCCATAACTCGGCTTTCACTGCTGTACAGATTTTGAAATTCATGGAGAAAGCAGCCAGCCATTGCCCTTTATCATCTCTGCATACACCACCAGCGCCAGCCACTCCTTGATTACCTTTTGAGCTCCCCCATATGTATTCACTTGAACCCAACCTTGAGCTTGAGGGAGTGGTTCCCAACTCAGTAGTTGCCGCTGTTTAGCTATCAATGATGAGTGCTGGCATCAGAGCTGACACTACTTCTTCTGCCTTCAGCATGATGATATGAACCGGATTGGGTGGCCATTTGAAACTAGGATTGAAGACTTGCTCATTTCGCCATCTCAAAATAAACCACACTGTCTGCGCAACAAAAATGTTCCATGGGACGCCTCTAACAAAAGCATCACTCAAAGAGATGTTTGCATCAATCCAATTCACTCAGTTTGAATTGTCAAAGGCTCCTTTCAGCCGCTGTGGATTTGCCTGTGATTCGCTTCGATGTGAATGCGAATCTTTCCTGACTGTCCGGATTCGGACTTCAAGGCAGGACCCCGAACTACATACTGTTTTCCATCAGATAGGTCAGATAGGACAGGATGTTCTCCCTTTCGTCTCATTTTTGCCGTCAAAGGCTATAGGCACTGAGATGAGTCCTATTGGTGACTCTATGTCATCGGAGGGGGATACCTCACCCAGTCTATTAGGAGTAGGCAATTTACTGTTGATAGCAAGGATAAGGATGGGGTAGTTGCCTCCTATCCCGGTTTTCGGGTGGCCAACATCTCATCTCCCTAGGGCTGCAACGCTTCCTGACCTAAGACCTTCTTCGGACAGAAACCTGGACTTCCTTTTGTTCTCAGCTAGAACCAGTGCTGTGTTTTCAGAGTGTTTGACCTCAGGCCGAGCTTCTTCTCATTTTCTTTTGATTGGATTTGTCTCGATAGAAAGGGATCGCTCAAGAATGCTATTGGATGCCGGGTCCCTGACACTCGCCCCAACAATGCCTTTTGTTTGCCTTCAAAGCCGGCCTTTCAAAGGCTATAGTCAACGGATGGACTTAAATGAAAATCTCTTCTCTCCTTGTCTGGCTACCCCAAGATAGAATCGAAGGGTAGTCCATGAGATGTCAAGGTGCTAAACTCCGACATGATAGATAGAATCGAAGAAAACCTCTCATTAAGCATTTGTTTATGTCGACTTTGATCCCAACTGCTCGTAGTCATAGGAAGACTAGCTGAAAATTTCGTAGGGTGATTGTGGCATGGCCAGGCTACTCCCTTCCCTTCCTCCCTTATTCGCAGGGCATCTTTTTCTCCGGATGGTCAAGCGATTGCACTCGTTCTAGTGCCGGCTTATTGATTGCCCCATCCATAACAAGCTCAGTCATCTCCGGCAGCTTTTCTTAGGAAGGCTGATCTCTCAGGTCGAAAATCAGACATAGAGGGTCGAGTGCACATAGTAAGAGTCTTCCCTCTGAGCCCCTTGACGGTCTGTTTCCGTGCTTGCCGGGGAATCTTTTATTTTATTGATTACGTCATTCTTATTATCGTCCCCCCACCTACCGAATCCTTCTTTCAGAGGGGAGGTGAGTTGAGTATCAACTCTCTCTCTCGCGCCTTTCCTTTCTTCAGCTTGTTCCTGTTCGTCTATTCGGGACGGGGCAGGCAGCTCACATACATGAAGAGAAGAAGAGAGGGGGGGTTCCTTGATATTAAGGTGTCAAGGCGGTCGAAGAAGGCCACAAGTGGAAGCAACCGATGCTTTGGTCATTCAGTTGACTCCTTGCTGCCAGTCCGTGCTTGCTGTCATGCTGGCAAAAGCAGGGGTTTCGGCCGGTTTTACCTACTATTGGATTTGAACCAATGACTCTCGCCGTATGAAAGCGAGACTCTAACCGCTGAGTTAAGTAGGTCAAGCTGAGTCAAGTCAGAGAAAAGAAAATAGACCCCTATAAGATAAGAGAAAGCCGCGCAACCGGAGTTCCCCAACCTATACAAGGGGGGGCGGAGCGCTAAGAAAGAGAAAGCGTTATCACTATACGAAATGAAGCAGCAGCTAGCACGCTAAGATCAACCACTTGGAGAACGTGGAGCCTTTCTTTCTCGGTCGTCTGTCTTAATATAAGTGGATTCCGATTCATGCGGTCGTTCTCTACTGCATTGGTCTTTTCACTCCCCACTCTCAACCATAACAAAATGTTTCCACTATATCTCTCAGGAGTAGTCAAAGGAAGTACGGTGGGTCCGAGTAAGAAAAAATTAACTAAGAACTAGGGCATACAACAATGGATCAATTCATTCAACAAGATCCGTTCGGATCGGACCAGGATGAATGGAATTGGTCTGACCTCTCGCTCAGATGTAAGACTCCCGCCGCCGACAGATGTCCCATGCCACGTTTCGTGAACAGCTATGCCCGAGAATGAATGAATTGTGATATAGCGCCGAATAAGCC
The DNA here is from genome assembly GCA_949677035.1 of Omphalea diandra. Lineage (NCBI taxonomy): Eukaryota > Viridiplantae > Streptophyta > Magnoliopsida > Malpighiales > Euphorbiaceae > Omphalea > Omphalea diandra. Next base: position 12,543 of record CATIWR010258704.1, on the reverse strand, counting down.
ACTGCTCTATTCCCGACTCGAAATCTATAAAGGACTTTAAGGGAGAGAAAATAGGGGGCCCTACACCATACATCCTGCTGCCTCGGGACGACTGCACGTTACATCATAGCAGCACGACCAAATAAAGGCGGAAACCCGGTTGGGCGTTCCTGCGCACCCGGCATCCTGCAAGAAAAGGCCCCTTACTATAGAAGAAGCAACGGATTAAGCTGCGCGAAAGAATGTTGTAATACAAGGCTCGTTAGCGCATCCGTTTTCAATAAGGACGTTTAGGCTTTACTAATAAGATAGAAAGGGCTTTTTCAGCTTACTCTGCTACAACGGACCGTTAACAGGGTGCCGCGGTTTGTGGGCTTGAAGGACTTAGCGCCGTGACAAGTGGTATCAGAGCCAAAGCGGCCTTTAGTAGCCATGGCTAGTGGGAAGAACCCGTAGGCTAGTGCCGTCGAAGAGGCTCGACGGAGATGGTTCGAATCAAGCGAAATCAAAGGCATTCGTTGGCACCCGAGATGCTAAGGATCGAAGACTTTTTGGATATGGAGCGGCTTGTCGGACTACGTCCGAGGAGACGTCGGTGAATACGGCTGCCATGTATCTTGATGGTTCAGCCAAGTTCTGGGTGGCGGACCAAAAGACGTAAAGCGGAGCGTGAAGTGCAATTAGATCCATTTTGAAGACGAGCTTCAGGCAGAATGGAGAGTTCCTGCCCGGTTGTGGTCCGACATGTTGATGAGCCTGAAGCAAACAGGCCCCATGCCGATCTTCGCTTGGGCCGGCTCCGAGGCTCTACCCTGGCTTTTCATTGGTTCCTCCCCAGGGCCCTTTATCATATCGCGCGTGCATCTTCAAGCAATCGGGGGAGGCGCCGAGTACATAGACGAGGCGGTCCCGGGAATGAAAGCCCATTCCCTCGTGCCGGTTTCACAAAAAAGGTTCAATCTTGTGAAACCGTAGCGTAGGCGAAACCTGGCAGCCCGCCCAGAGTTTGACCTTATCCGGTCCTGGTTTGAATCTTTCCTTCCCCCAGCAGCAGGCAACAACACTGGGAAGAAGACGATCAGGATCTCACGTGTGGCAGCTGTTGGAACAAAGTCCTACATCCAAGAGGTACCTACCTAAAGGAGAGAAAGGAAACTCACCACTCATTGGTGAAAGAGGAGAGAGAAAGGACCAATTGAAGGCCCCGGGGCCGGAATGCGGTAGGGTCTTCAAGCCCCACGCTCGATTCTCGAGATTCATGGGCCTAGAACTTCGATACGAACCTTCGCATCTATTTTATCTTAGAGGATGAACCACGTCTTCGTTATCGCCCCTCGCTACCCAAGCTTTGCTAGCCCTCGCTATCGTATTGATTCTTGCCGGCCCTTCCAGATTCCAATTCCTTATTGAGATCGAGATCTTGTTCCATTAGACCCAGTTCGGTCAGATCAGTTCCATAATCCACCCGGGCCGGGCTTTCAGTCTTTTGTCGGGCCGGCCGTAATGAATGATCGTTGTTCGAGAACAAAACAATAAGACTTAAGGGTTTCGCTATCGCTCTTCGCCTAAAGCCGTAACTTCGTTGTTAAACCTTCGCTATCGCGAGAATATAGCGATCGAAGACGCTCAGCTGCTTCGCGTATTACGAAAGCCGTATTGCCCGAAGGGCATGCTGCAAGAGCGTGGGTGAGTGGTAAGCGTAGGGGGCGCGCCCGAAGGGCAGCGGCAGCAGTGTGGTTCCAGGTGCCGTCGCGTCATTGAGATCTGCGGGGTGGCGGGGACTTCGACTGCCTTGTATCGGGTGAAGAGAAGGGGTGGTAGGCTTAGTAGGGCTCGAACCTACAATATCACCGTTATGAGCGGTACGTTTCAACCAATTAAACTATAAGCCCCTACGGATCTCTACATGCAATTCGCTCACTTCGGGAAGAGCGGACGGAAAGAGGGGGCCTTTGCTCTATCTGCTTCTTCCTCTTCCCAGGTTAGAAAAGAAGATGATTATCTTATTGTTTATAGATAGATAGATAATATTATCTATCTATTTATAAACAATAATAACGCGACTCAAACGGGCGGAGGCCTATCGAAGTAACTTGTACTCGACTAAAAGGAGAGGGTTGTAGCTCGACCAACGGGAGAGGGATGGAGTCTCGAAAAAACTCTGGGTCCTGTGTCCAGAAAGTGCATCTCTTTATCTGCCATTCCTACTTTCTTGATAGTTATAACCTATTAATATTAAGGAGGTCGGTTTAGTCCAGGAGGCTAGTTTGAAACCCGGACTCGCTGAGGTTCACACACTTTTGTTTCTTTATGAAATTACACAGCAAGCTTCCAAGTCAGGCGCTTGCGCTTGGTACTAATAGCCTACAGAGTATAGAGGGGCTATGGAGAAGCGCGCAACTGTGCTTCCTCGCTTCGCCAAGAAAAACACTTCTTACTGAGTGAAAGGCGCGCTACGGGTCTACGCTTGTTCCTGTGCGAGAATCTCCGGCCGTATCTTGCTCCTTTCTTTCGCCTCAGTAGTGAGCGTTACTAGATCTGATTTTAATTTAACTTAATATGGGACTTTGATATGCTCTTGCTCCCGGCAGATATGCTGGGCGAGATAGTGACAAAGGGGAAACTCGAGCCCCCTATAAACGTAAAGGCAACCACTGCTACCTGCGCTGGTTTGTTCGTATGGATATGATGGATCTCCTACCTCGGCTGAAACTTGCCTCTGCAACTTTAGGGTATAAAGCCCCCGGATCTAGGCGAGGTGATGGCGGGGAACTCGAACTTGTTTTGTTTGCGGAAGCATCTATGGACCAGGTTCATATTATCAGTGAGTGCCTGGAACAATTTTTTTTTTTTTCACGGCAGAAGGTAAGCAAGTTGAAGACACGGGTTTATTGTTCTAAAAATGTTTCCAGAGGACTTTCGCAAGCCATTAGTAGGGAGTTTGGGTTCTCTCTTACATCTAACCTGGGTAAGTATCTTGGTGTTACATTACTCCATGAGCGAGTTACCTAAAACACTTATAAATACATTGTTTATAGAGTTCGGGATGGATTGAGTGGATGGAAAACCAACCAGCTTTCCTTGGCGGGTCGAATCACCCTTACTCAGTCAGTCATTTCGGCCCTACCCACGTATACAATGCTAACGGTTAAGCTGCCAACATTGACTTGTGAAGAGATTGAAGCTCACAGTAGATCTTTTATCTGGGGGTCTACGAATGAGAAGAAGAAGCCCCATCTTGTTAAGTGGGAGCAGGTTTGCCAACCAAAGGTTAATGGGGGTTTAGGCATACGGAGGATGAGTCAGAATAATGAAGCTTTTCTTATGAAGCTCGGGTGGGGAATATTTACTCTTCCTAATGCGCTATGGCTTAAGGTTTTACATAGTAAATACATGAGAGAGGAGGTTGGTCTTCCTCAACCCGTGGCCAAAAGTGGTGATTCGCCTCTTTGGAAAGGAATTTGCAAGGTGTGGGATTATATTCTTAAAAGGATTCAGTGGGTAATTGGCAATGGGCGGATTCTAAATTTATTGAAGGATTCATGGTGGATGAGGATCGATGAAATTGAGATAAAGCTATAGCTGCAGTTCCTCAAGAGGACTTGTCAAGATGCATGGCTGATTTTGTTGATGAGAATGGGTGTTGGAAGTGGGATAAATTTCAGCATCTCTTACCAGTGGCATCGTGTCTTAAAATAGCGGGCATTAAGCCGCCGAATAAAAAGGTAATGGTGATCGAATCACTTGGGGACCATCAAAGAATGGAACATTCTCTATAAGCACAGCTTATGAGCTCATTGAAGGGGAAAATTGGGACCAACGTAGCAGGGAGTGGGGTTTGGAAATGGCAAGGGCCTCAAAGGGTTCGCTCCTTCCTTTGGCTTGTGTTGCATAATAGACTGTTAACAAATGAGCAGCGGAAACGAAGGCATATGAAAGATGTTAGCATCTGTCCAAGATGCAAGAAAGCTGAGAAAACTATAATGCATGCTCTTAGGGATTGTGAGACCATTAAATCTATATGGCTGCGCATGGTGAATCCGCATAAATGGAGTGTGTTCTTTTCCATGGGATTAAGGCAATGGATTGGCTCAAATCTGCAAAAGAACTTAGGGAAGTTTCAGGATGTTGAGTGGAGCACTCTCTTCGGCATCACGACTTGGATGATATGGCAGTGGCGTAATAAAGAGATTTTTGACGAGGAAGTTGAGTTGCGTGGTGACCCAGTTGTGGTAATTTTATGTAGGGACCGAGAAGTGCTCAAAGCACGTGAGTGTGAAGGGCAACTTAGGCCATGCAAACCAGTACGTGAGGAGAGGTTTATTGGATGGGATGGGACTTTCCTCCCATGGAGGAGCAGGTGGAAGTGCTCTTACTTGTGCAGCTGGAACATAAGGCTGAAAAACGGGAGGTGCATAAGTTGAAGGAGTTGAAAACTTCCAGAGCAGCCAACTCATTTTTATTTTATAAAAAAATGTTTTCAGATGTAGGAGGCCGATAGGCTGCATTTAATTGGGTTTTGGGGACTGCAATCTCGGCGCCCCTTTGTGCTATAATCTCATTTTGTCGGGCCAAGGCTGCCCTAATTTCCGCCAGTTGTTCTTCCACTGTCTATACGACGGAAAGGACTGGAGATGAATCAGTCGTAGTCATTGCGGGTAATAAAACTAGCCCACGTTGTGAAGGGAATGAGCTAGCTGAAGCTTCTGACGATTCTGACTGAGACCTCGGTGAGGAGATTTTAATCACTTCTGACGGAACCGGACTCCGACTTCTTTGTGGAGAATTTGTGATTGTGATATGGATCAATTGAGGCTCCTAGCCTGGAATTCTTGAAGGATGCAGGATCACTTCCTTCGGGTGGATTTGAGTTTAAAGATTTTTCTTTTCGGTGACAAAGGCATTTGAGCCGAGGCTTGCCCCTGGGAACGAGTGACCCGCGAAGGCAAATCCTCAGTGACTTGGGCTGATAAAATTGGATCATAGGAAGATTGTGTAGATGAAGGAGAAGGCTCGTCTTGTTGCTCCCCCTGGGATTAGTGATAGAAGTTACATAAGAGGTGATTATATTCGCTCCATGCCTACGCCTTCGCGGGCCGATATTTGTTTGGAGACCCCCTGGGAGTCTTCTCGTCTTTTTCTTTTTGAACTGCCCGAGCTAGATGACAAAGCTGAGCTGGAAGGTACTTTTTTGATGCTATCGAAGTACCTCGCAATCTTTTCTTTCTTGCTCTTGCTCACCGGGCTTCATAAGGCACCTTTTGGCAGCAGCTAAGTGTGAAATGTGTCGACATGCCTTTTAAGCAGAGTTGGGATAGGCTATGATCAGCGCTGATCCTCATTTGAACAATTATCGCAAGCATCCGTCACAGCAGAATGATAGCTGATGCAAAATCCCATTCACCTTTAAAACATCTTAAGGATGAAAGAAGATACGAGAAAGTCAGCCGCGAAAGAAACTGCCACTACCGAAATGAGAAGCAAAGGACCCAGCCAGAGGTAGAAGATAGGGAGCCAGAAGCAGCAAGCACAGTAGCTGTCTAAGCAGAACGGGATGAGCCCAGGCAGTCACAAAAGGATATATACTCTCAAAGCAGAAGGGGGTAGGCAAAGAGGAAGACAAGGGATTACTTTACTTTTGTTTTAGGTAGAAGGCTAAATTGTTGATCCCCCAACCCTTGTTGTGCATGACCTGCGGTATGAAAGTCTATTCTCTGATCCTTTAGTGAACTTATGTTGGAGTAGTTCTTTGAGCTATCATGCTTATGTTAACTTTTCTCCTCAAAAAAGTCCTGCTTTTATAGCTATTACACGCCCGTAAGAATGCTAATAAGGATGCCGAGGGGAAGGCGACCGAAGGGAGGGTATAGATCTGCCTTTTCTCTTTGCTGACCGACTTCAAACTAATGAGAATCTTCTTCCTATTATCTTAAACGACTTTTAAGCTTGCTTCTTTACTTTATCACGTGAGAAGTTACCGAACTGTGCTCTCTTTCTTAGAAAGTACGGATTCTTTGATTGGTTTTCTTTCCTTTTATATAGTTTTTTTCATAGTAGTGATTAGTCTTTTATTGATTGGTGGTATTTTTCGATCAACTTTCGACTAAAGTCAATACAATAAAGCCTCACTCTTTTGCTGCCACTTAATAAGATAAGAGGATGTCTCCCTTTCGGACCGACTCATTACTATAGGGTGCCGCCCACCAGCAAAGGGCAATCCCAGCCTCTTTTCGATAATCATGTTTTGGAAGGAAAATATATATATAATATATTAGGTGAAGAATGCTAAGCCCATAGTTCCTCCAGTGTCAACGAAGGAGGGCCCCAATCCAGCCCTATCAACTCCTGCTTCAATGTCAATTGGATAGCTAGAAACTGCCAATGGATCTCTAGATGGAAGGCAACTAAATAAAACTCCATCGATGGCAAAACATGTCCTAATCAAAGGGAATGACTCGGCACATTGATTATAGGGGATATAATATCAATAACCCAAAGAAGGAAGATACCGCATCTAACCTACATCTTACCATCCATCTTGCTTGCAGCCTTAGAGAGCCATTCATTGGTTTCAAGTACTCCCCGAGTATCACGCCAAGACATTCCTTTTCTTGCTCTCGACAGTTTTATCCGTTTGCGAGGGAAGCCCAAGAGAGCGGTAAGGGGCGCAGCCTTCTACTACCATGGACGAGGATACGCTAAGGCAACTTTGGCTGAGTCAATCGAAGCTAAAGCAACGTCCAGTTGGCCGAGCACTAAATTTACATTGATCTTTCCGCCCGCTGGTTGACGGATTGGGTACAAATCAAGGGGCGTAGCGCTGGAACTATACCTTGGTCCCGCCTTTCGAACTTCCTCTGTTACGGCTCCTTATGGGTCTTGATCTCGAGATATTCCGGGTCCAAATGTAGAAGAGAAAAGACTGTTCCAAGCACAAATCCAGATGCAGAGGCGAGAGCCGCGGATAAAGCAGCGGATCCCATTGGTGTTGACCCAGCAACGAAGCCAGAAGCGAAGCCAGGAGCACAGCCCATTGATTCAGTGGTTGACCTTGACTCAGTTGATGCAGTGAAAGCACCTGTTGCTTGCCCGAGCTGATGAACTTGACCCAATAGATCTATTAGAAGCAACAGAGTAATAGGTGGAAGCTGGTCCAATTGATGGCAAAGTTTAAGCATCATCAGTGGAAGCAGATCTAGTGCTAGCAGGTCGAGGAATGAAAATGTCCAGATTCATATCTAATTTAAAAGTCATGTAGGTGTGGTCGAGCGGAAAAAGCCCAAGAGCTCCCCGCGTGGGGACCACCTACACAGGCATACAGCTGCGCACCAGACGGGTTAACAAAGAGCGCCTGTACACAACATAACAAAGCTTAACCTCCGTCTCAATAGACGGGCAGTTCCATATCGAAATCGATAGCCGGGGAAGGGTACGAGAAGTCATCATATAGAGGACCATGCCCAGCAGCATCACGCCACCCATAGGAGAGGGTCGATGTAATTGAGCTCGACCGATAGGGTTTGAAGATCTCGACTGAAAGGAGAGGGACTTCATCCCAAGCCGAGCCAGAAAGAGGATATCATATAAAGTATTCACAGTAGTTTCTACGATCACTGATCAAAAGTACATTCATTCAGTAAGGGATTTCTCTTCAAAGTAGTGTAACCTAGCTCAATTCGCCTCATTGATTCCTTATACAAGCCTTCAATCTCTAGTCTTCCTTTCTTTCTGAGCCCAACCACATTTCCATTTGGTTATGCTATACGCTAGTACTTGTTGCGGGGGCAGGCCATAGACCTACTAAGTCGCTAGCTATATATATATATAATTTTCTCAAGTGTGAGAGCGGAAGGTCCTGCACATAATATTCCACTTCAGAGACCCTTTTAAGCCTTTGATTACGGGGTCAAGACCCGGGGTATGGAGATGTAAAATACCCAGAAATTGGTGTAGAATCAACTCGCAGAAATGTCCGGTCAAAAAAGGGCTTGCTAGAACTCTGAAGAAAGGCTTAAAGCAGAGCTTTCTCACTGACTCAGGAAAGGCTCAATTATCAGAAATGGTTCGAGGAGAGCTTCAATCGAAAAAAAAAAGCCTACTTATTCTACTCGAAAACCCTATTAGGCAGTAGTGGCAAGCACAGCAGAAAGGAGCTTTCCTAGATGTCAGGCGGGGAATCCTCATTGTGTACTACCTAGCCGACTCTCTTAGTGTATCACCCAAGTCTATCTAATGTCTCCTAATGCAGCTACGAAGGGCAATGCTTTGTGGAAACCGGGCACTGAAAGAGATATTCAATAGAGACTTCAAAAGCACTAACTAAGGAGGAAGCGTTCCAAGCATGGTCTGTGAAATTATACCATTAGGCTTCCTTCCCACTTTGGAGAGAACTTGCTCTGGTTACTCCTGGCTGGCTGAATCTGCTTCCAGACTTCTACTTCACTCTTAAAGATGGTGTCCGGGGAAGAGCTTCTTTATCCTTTGCTGATTTACCTCTCTTCATTTAGCACAGGATTCTTTCTACTTATGAATAAGACTGTTCGTCTGGTGGTATCGTATATAAGAGAAAGGTTGCATTTAGTAGTGATCTTTGCCTCCTTTCCTTTCTTTTGGTGATTGAAAACCTATTCCTCTACACCTTCTTCCTTTGCGGGTCTTCATTCAAAAAGAATGCATTTACCTTTCTCCCCTGGGAGGATAACTTGAATCTAGCTAGGGAAAAGTAAGGAAGTCCAGTATCCGTCTTATAAGACCGAGTGCCAGAAGGCAGATGAGCTAACCGTAGCCCTCGTCTCGTAAGGCCAAGAGTTCTGTCATTCCTCTCTGTCAACTCGAAGTCTAAGGCAAGGAACTTTAAAATAGGCTCTTTTCTCTTTTATTGAGACCAAATCGTTTCTTCTTTCAAAAGAGTCTCCCCTCCCGCTATTACTACTACAAAGAGACTAGCAGCGGCAAGAGAATTGCTCTCTTGCCTTCGAACTTAATAAGTCAGATCGGTGCCTTTACCTTCGACTAGCCCTTCCGGAAATAGGACCGGAGTCGTTCAAAGCGAAAGAAGTTCCGATCACAGCTTCTAAAAGAAGAGAAAAGAGAAGAGGGGCAAGGGCCAGTTCCGGTTGGCTGATAGGCGAGATCCCTTTCAGAATAGCCTTTATTCTTTGATTGGAAGCCGTAGGAGTGACACTTTCATTCCACTTTATACTTAGAGAAGAGGAATGAAACTTCAGTCTCATATGCCAGAAAGGTGCTTTCGAGCAATCAGTCTTGCTCTTTTTGTATTAGTTAACGGTTAAGCGATTGAAGTAATCAAATCAAGTTCCAATCTCAGTATAAGTTACCCAAGATCCAGTAAATATAGGAGGAATTTATAAGATAGGTACGTTGTAAGCGAGGGTAATAAGGAATATTCATTTAAATAGTAAATAGGGAATCAATTCCATGTGAAATGAAAGGGGCAAGCCCCGGCTCAGGCGTCGAAGGAATAATGTAATTATGTTCTTTATATCCCCTGTTCTAGGCGCAATTCGTGGGCAAAGGCGTAGAGCTCAACAAAGAAAGAAAGAAAGTCAGAGAAAAAAAGAATGATGAGTAGAAATCAGTAGTGAAAGGCATCATCCGCAGGCAAGCCAGAGGCGAGTGATGCGCACTCATCATACGAAAGCAGTCATGCAGATAGGAAACGGAGCTAAGCTAGGTGGATCTACTGACAAGTACCGCACTACGCTTAATTGAAAGCAGGAAAAAACCACTTCAAAACTTCCTAGGAAAGTGTGATAGACATTCAATCAACGGATTCAAAGGCATCGGAGTCGAAAGTCTTAATGAGAAGCCCTCTTAGGACTCTTTCCACTCTTCTCTGAGTGCCTTCAACAGTGCTTAGGTAGCGCTCACTGCGGGATAGTAAGCTTACTTATTATTCGAGAGCAGATAGAAGAGCTGATTCGGGAACAGTAGCAGCTTCTTCTCCAACTGTAGCATAGGGCACGATGTCACTTCTTTCCTTGCCTTATCCTAGTGTCAGTCTTAGAGCAAGAAGTTCCTCTATCAAAGAGCGGTTACGCATTCAGACAGAACCTTTGTTTGTGCTACAAAGGTGGCACAGGCATTCTCTTTATGCGTATACTCCTATTCTATTAGTCAAGAGCCCCTCTCTTTTAAAAAAAAAAAAGAATTCCAGATTGAAGATCTCTTGACCCATATACGATCAAGTTCTACATTTTAGCGCTGAACTAATGAATAGAGATTGAGCTTCACTTCGCGAATCGGGAATGGCATCATGTATTAAAAAGAAAAAGTGCTAGCGTTGACAAGAGATGAGCTAAAGAGGTGGCCGGGCAGTTGACCAGACCCTATCACATACAGACAGCAAGCAAGAGCTGTGCCGGCTTATCCCGAAAAGTACATAACACCCCAAATGCTACTACCTCTTTGCTAAGCACAGGAATGCTTGATCGAGAAAAGCAAGTAAAAAAACAGCAGGATACGGGAAGGGGCTGGAGGTAGGGCCAATGACCAATTGAAGAGTTACAGACTAAAGTATAAAGCCCTCAATCATGCTCTTGCCAGTGGCATAGATTGTATATACTCTCGCCGATTAAGGCAAATTCGGCGCTCCACGAAAAAACATAGGGGTCGTCCCTGGTCCTATCGAACCAGCTACTTCATCCCTGGACTTAAGGAAGGCAAAAGAAAAAGTGCCCCTATGACTCTGGTTCTAGTGAAAGCGATGAAAGTATAGCTGTGCTCCAGTTTTTCAGGTAAAGGTTATACGGTGAAGAGCCCGGTCAAGGCGACCTTATTAAAGAGAAGATTCGGGACATAAAAGCCTATGGTAATCTCGTCCTTAGTTGCCGAATCTAATGGAGGTTTCAATCCGACGGATCAACCGTAATTTTCAGGTAAAATGAGGCCTCGACGGAGATGATGGATGGGAACTCCTACTCTGACTATAGTTGCGATCTCTAAGTGGGATTTTCAGTCATCTATCCCTTTTCTTTCCCTAGCGAGTGAAGAACGAGTGGATGTTTTGAACGAGTGAAGTGCCCCATAAGCTATAAGGGCGAGCTATATGTATAAATTCCGTGAGCAGCGATTGAACTGAACGTTCCAAGTGCATCCAGCAGGAATCGAACCTACGAATTTGCCCCTTTTTCCTTTTTTAGGTTGGTATAGGTTGGGCGCTTTAACCATTCAGCCATGGACGCAAAGAGACTCAGCGAGTGAACTAGGTTTTGGTATTCCTTCTCGAGCTTCTATTTCTTCCCTTAAAGGAGATTCGAGAAAAGATGGAATAGGAAGACGTGTTTCCAGAACAAACAAGATACGGGTTAAGAAGGGGGAGTTAGCAAAGTTAGACAAGATTGGAATGGGCATAGGAACATGTATTGATGTACCAGATCGGCTAATGCTCCCAGGTTGATGCGATGTATTCCACCAGTTGACTGAAGACTTGATTATTGGTATATCGATTGGTCCAGCACGGATTGAAATAGAAGCCGGTTCGACAGGAAGCTTTTGAAAACGCAGTGCACCCAGGTAAATAAGGAACGAGATGAATACAGAGGTTAAACGAGCATCCCACACCCAAAAGGTTCCCCACATAGGTCTTCCCCGAAACCCCCCAGTAACTAAGGTAAACAACGTAAAAAAAGCACCCATTTCTGTACCGGTTCCGGAAGAGCGAAGAAAAAGGGGATGTTTTGTTAATAGGAAAAAGAAAGTGTTTATAGCCGTAGCGATATAAACAAGAATACTCATCCGAGCCGCAGGAACATGTACATACGGAATACGAGAATTTCCACCTTGTTGAAGATCTAGTGGTGCTACCCGAAGACTTAAATGAATAGCCATCGCTGTTAAGAACAACCGAGATCCAATGATAATTTGCGCATAGCTTCTGGTCTTTGACATCAAAAAAGAAGGTTGTAATAACGAAACGGACATGTGAGAATTTGGTCCTAGCTAGTGGAACAAGAAAGACATGGATCTATATTCAATACGTAATCAAAGGATTTCCCCTGCTTTGTTTTCGCTCCGCTCGTGCGTGGCACTCCTTGCTCGCGGAGCGGTATACCGAAAAAAGACATAAACACGTGCAACCATCAAACCTATTTCCATTCCTTAAAAAGATCATAAAGAGCCGTTGGATTTGATCGAAGGTGATCAATCCAATATGCGTGATCGGATATGGTCGGCTCGATCTCCAGGCTCTTTATGATATAGGTTGATGCTTGGGAATAATTATCCCTCATTTCCGCCGAGTCCGAAAGTACCCATTTCGGCCGACCCCTTTCACAGTAATGGCGAAGCTGTTCCCGAACCAAGGTATGCAGCTCGACCCTTTTTCGCGAGAGTTCTTCTGGGTCAAAATCCCCAGAAGTTGGGGTGGATTCGTCTGCTCTCGAGGGCCCCGGTTGCTCCCGCTTTTCGTTTTCCGAACCCGGAGACTGTGCTAGCGCCTCTTGCCCAGTTTCAGCGGCAGCTAGCAAATCTCCCACGCTCGCTGCGGGAGATTCTATTATGACGGGGGATTCTATTATGGAAGACTCATCTTCCCGCTCCAGG
>CATIWR010258675.1:0-36890 GCA_949677035.1 Omphalea diandra | reverse complement strand
TATATATATATATATATATATATATATATATATATATATATATGCCATGCAACACACAATTAGTTATAAATTAATTGCTAATTTATAATAACAATTAATTATTACGTTATTGTACTACGCAGTGATTATTAAAAAGACCAATTAACAGTTTTGTTATTTACATTTTATGTCTGTTTATTTTAATATATTTCGGGAGTCATTCATAAACACTAGACAATAATCATTCAAATAGTATTGTCTTTGTAAATGTTCTAACATTTACTGTTATTGATCATAATTCTTTTATTTTTATTTTTATTTTGACAGTTGTTATTCATTGGACGCATTATTTTGGTTCTTGGTCAGGTGCGCTCATTTTTCTCAGTTTGTTTAATACACCTTCTACCATGTACTGTTGCTAAACCAATTTGACCTATTAGTGCAATTTATTTTATTTCATGTCACTCTATATTACAACATAATATTCATGCTTTTTAATGGACTTATGCATTTTTTTTATTTGCAATTTAGATATACAATAACCCTAATTTATTCCAAGGTAGAATTAGGCCTTAATCTTGCAACTCTTGTACATTCCTTAGCATTTTGAATATATGTCTCTGAGGGCAAATGAATATTAAAGAAAGCATCCAAAACCATTACCCCCTCTTTTTCTTTTCCCTTTTCTTTTCCTTTTTATTTTTAAGAACCTAGAATTTGGGGTTGTACAACCTTAATGTAGGTTGTGCAACCCACCATTTTGGGTTGTACAACCCTTAATAGTGGACTGTAGAACCTTGGTTTTCTAGGCACAGTCTTGCGAAACTTTTTCTTTTCTCATTCGATTTTCATCCTATCAAGGTGGTCTTCCATGGTCTTTTATCACTCTAACGACAAAATAGGACAAAGCTGCATAACCAAGGATCCCTATTCATTTCAAAAAGGGAGTTTTGATGGGTTTTGAAATGGTTTTTGTGGTTCATTCAATCTTAGTGTTCATGTTCTTTCATGTTGGTTTAATGATGATTTTGATTATATTTTGATCACTTTAAAACGGTGACCAAGTAAGGAATTTATGGTTCCAAGGATCTTGAGAGGTTCTCTTATGTTTGTATATATACTTAAAGCATGTGAATAGTGTCTTGGCCATTTACACCTTCTTTGATTTGTATTTTAACCCTATTGACGGTTTGTAATGCCTATAGATGCTTAACTCTTTATGAGCAATGAGAGGGAGGGTTCATCAACCCTAGGATCTCTCTTTTGTGATGACTTTTGCATTAGGCAATTCAACATCGTCTATGTATCCCTTGCATTGCATGTTCATCCCTTTGATTGTTCATGATTCATACATTTTGATTATCTTTTGATTATTGATTTGTGATATGGGAGTATGTTTATTATGGACTTAAATGTATACCTAGGCACATTTGCATGAGAGACATGACAATGTGGCTTTGTTTATATGTTTCACTCATTTATTTTATTTCCTTCCTTTTATCATTTGATTACTAACTTGTGCTTTTTTTTTTTTTTTTATGTGGTGTAGGAATTTGATCTAAGTTAGGCCATGAATGATGGTATCAATAATCATCTTTTATTATCATGAATGAAGTTATGCACATGTTATGTTTAGATGATAAGGTGTATTATAGTTCTTACGCCATGTCACATGATCCCCTACCCCTTTTTATTGTGTATATGATGTATGGATGTATGGATGTGCATGATAACCCCTAGGCCATAATGCATGACCCCACTGCCTTCTGAATTGATGGAATGATTTGATTGCACTTGAGGAATGTTTAGGATTGTTAATTAAACTAATCAACAACTCAGTAAAATATTAAAAATGAACCAAAGATGCCCAAAGACCAGATCCAAATGTCTAGGTGGTTTAGGGGTCCCTAACCTCTTCCCCAAGCCATACCCAATTTTCGAACTCAATCTCTAATAGGATAAAAATGAAATAAGCCTTCTAATTGACTTATATTAGGTTCAAATTTTATCTTTCTTAAATTCTTGTCCCGACCAAAATCGAGTGGTGACTCCATATTTCTTAGGATTAGTACTAATGTATTGTTCCACTTTGGTCCCTCGATGACCATCATTTGGATTAGGCTTTGAAATCACTTAAGTCCTAAATAGAGCCCCCGTTGGTCCAACCGCGTACCATATCTTAGGGTCATTACCAATGTAAAGATCTTGTCCTCTTGATCACCCGTTGATTGATAAAAGGATGAAGTCACAAGCAAGATTCCACTTGTTCAAGTGAAACATACCAACGTCCTCATAATGTGATCATTTGTAATAGCTGAAATTTAAATTATCCATGCAATTACATTAGTTATAAAGTAGTAAAAAGATATCATTCCACGAGGATTTAACAAAATAAGTAGCAAAACTATAATTAACCTTTGATTAGTTAGATAATCAAATTAAGGTGATAAATTATGAAAATTAAACTATGAAATTTAAAGACTAAAAAAATAAATAAAAGGAAAGCAATAAATAATTAAACTTGCAAAATCATGTTAAAAGACTAAGATTATTGGTTCACCTAACCACTCCTATGGATTTCAATTAATTAAATTCAACTAAGATAATTTATTATGTTCATAAGCTGAGATTTTTCCTAAAATTGCTTAATATTGCCTCACGAAATATATTAATCTTACTTTTATCAAGTAACCCTTAGATCCCTCTAAAAAAGTTCTTGCGATAAAAAACGCATTAATCCCTATGAAAACCTGTAAATTCAGATGAATTATGTTTATATACATGCCTATGTACCATTCAATTCACACCATGAATTATTTAATCGGTTATGCAAAATCCTTTTCCAATTCATTCACATAAAATAAATCAATCAAGAGGTGGTCAAACTCTCAGCAGCATTAACACAATAATTCATTGACAATATGAAAATTTAAAATATATTGATTAAATAAAATAAAAATCAATCCATTATTGTGATGAGGTTTTTCATAGCCTTAGCCACAAAAGATTTAGCTCATGAAGAAAGGAAAAAAACTAGAAAGTAAAAAAGGAAGAACTCATGGGTCGACAATAGAAGAACATAATGTTTATAATTGAGGCTAGTTTGCACTCCATTTTCCTTTGTAATTCACATTTTTTCTTGCTCTATATTTTATATAAGAGAAAATCCTCCCTAAATAAGAAAAGATGTTACTCAAATTTCTTAAAAATCTCTCTTAAAATTTAGAGATATTATTTTCCTAATTTCTAAAACACTAAAAAAGGATAAATATTTAGGATAAATCTCTTAAGTCAATTCTCCAAAATAAGATAAGATTTTTAATAAAAATAAAGAATGAAGTCATTAATGTAGTCTCAAAATGCATAATAAGGCAAGTTCTAGAATATGTAATCCAAGTTTGACAACACTCAATAAAAACAAAATAGAGCAACAAAAAAATAAAATGCTCATAGGCTTAAAAGCTCACAATTAAGATTTACTTGTATTGAATCTTGTACTTTTTTCATTCAAATTGATTATCAAAACAAATAAATATTCATCTTAGTAAAAAAAAAAAAAAATCATTTAATCATGCTTGCATCCTATCATTCAATTTTACCTTAAACAAAAGAATTCATGATAATCTAAAATCATTTTAAAACAAATATCAAGAGAGTAGAAATTTTGAAAG
The DNA here is from genome assembly GCA_949677035.1 of Omphalea diandra. NCBI lineage: Eukaryota > Viridiplantae > Streptophyta > Magnoliopsida > Malpighiales > Euphorbiaceae > Omphalea > Omphalea diandra. Next base: position 33,240 of record CATIWR010258675.1, on the reverse strand, counting down.
AAAAGGTTATCAAACAAAGGTTAAGATAAGCCAAAGTCAAAACATCATAAAAAATCTTCAATCCCTTCCCTACACTTAAAACATACGTTGTCCTCAATGTAGCAAAAAGATGTAAAAAATAAAATAAAGAAAAGAAAATAAATGAACAGGAAAAACAAAGAAAAACTTCGCTAAAATTAAAGTAAAAGACTATGATGATAGTGGGAATAGTGGATGAAATCCTATGGTGGCATGTGACCGATGGTGTGGATGTGTATGGCTGAGATCTGATGTAGCCAACATGGATTTGAGCTGATTGAGGTAGAGGAAGAAAGATTGGGTCAATTGGAGATTGTAGCTAATGCTAGAAATGGGAAGAATTGACAGTGGGGCTCAATTTAGATGGAGATTCGAGAAGAAGGGCAAAGCATGAGAAGAGAACAACTTGAGGCAGTGGAGATACCAACGAAGAGGAAGATGACACTAGCAGTGATAGGAGAATAAGTGAAGAGGTGGTCGACGATGAGAGTCTTGATCTAGAAAGGAGAAGACCTAAAGCTGGCGGCTTGGTGCCTTACTGGAGAGAGGAAAAAGTTAAAAAAAAAAGGTAAGTCTAAGTAAAAAAATGGGTAGAAGACTTATGAAAAATAAGCCATGGGCATGTCTTAATTTTAAAGAAACATACAATAAGCCGTGGGTAAGCCTTAGCAAAAACAGTCCCAAAAAGTGATTGATTGATTTATTTATTTTGATTTTTTTTATAAAAACATACCCATATGATATTAAAATGCATCAATCACTTTTTTATATATGCGGTACATAGTTACTAGCTAAATCCTTTTTTATTCCCCATTGTTATATATTTATCCACTTAATGAGTTTTCATTCTCACTCCTTTATTTTAACATTTGAATTCCTTTTGATGACTCCATACATTGTAGACAGTAGTTGTGTCATTTACTCCTATGTATCTACTATCTAGTAGAGTTTAGCCCAACATATGTTGTCCTTATGAGTTTTGGAGATCGTATAGTATTAGTAGAATAACCCACATCACATACATATATATATATATATATATATATATATATATATATATATATATATCTATGTGTGTGTGTTTTTACAATAGATTTGATAATCCAAATAGTCCATATTTTAAAATAGGTTCTGTCAATTTTACAATTGGAAGCATGAGTTTTATTTAGGTGTTACATTTATTGGTATAGAGCTTAGGTTATAGATTATGTTGACACTTTTTTTATATTGCTATAGTTATTGTATTCTTGACCATGCCTCTACGATCTTATAGGAATATGCTGCCTAGGGATAGAGGTGGTAGTGGCCGACATGGTAATTGTGGTAGTGGTAATCGAGTTGTCAGATTAGCATAAGTTGTCTAACTCCATAGAATCCTTCTCTAGCTCCATCTTCACCTCTATCTCTAGAAGGGGTGGGAGTTGATGAGATATATATAGGTGTAGAAGAGCATGTTGATTTTGTTTCTCAAGTAGCCGCTCCAAGAGCATATCCAACTGCTCCACCCCCACCTTCTGTAGTTCCTCTTATTCCACTTTCAGTTCTTCATAGTCCACATCTTGGTCCTCTAGTTCCATAAATCCCTTTTCATGTTAATCTAGAATTAGGTGCTTTTGTAGCTTTAGTGGTACCAACCACAATTGTTGCCAGTGGTAAAAAAAAAAATGGAAGATTGTTAGTCACACAAAGAATATAGGAGTTACAAATTTTTATGGTGTTTTAGATATAGAGGCTTCAGATAATTGGTTGAAGAATCTAGAAAAGGCATTTACTATTCTAAATTTATCAGAAGCTGAAAAGATTGAAAATGTTTAAGCCTTCTTAAACTATAAAGTTGATGATTGGTGGAATAGAGTAAGTAGTACATATGGTGGCAAAATTACTTGGCCTATTTTCTTGACTGAGTTTCATAAGGAATATCTCATTGGTGGAAATAAGAAGGAGAAGCAAGCATAATTCTTTAAGTTGATTTAGGGCAGTCTTTTAACGATGGAGTATTATAACAAATTTAAGAATATGTATCGATTTTTGTATGATATCATACATCCAAAACTCAAGTGTGATCATTTGAAAGATGGGTTACATTTGAAGATACGTGGACGAATGGCATATCTCCAAAATAGCATTGACTATAGAGTAATAGTTGAGGCAACACTGGGGATAGACTAGATAATAGAACAACAACAGAAATACAAGTAGAAGGGTGGTAAAAAACATAGTTTGAGTTCATCCCAAAGCTTTAGGGGAGGATCATCAAAAAGAGGGGCTAGTACTTTTCAAACCAGATCAGAGTATGTTGGTAGTGGAAAAGGTTCCCCAATGACTTCAAGATAACAGAATGGTTGATCTCAATCTAGTTAAGGTACTATGAAATAGCCTATCGCCAATGTACCCAACGTCTAAAAATAGGGGTTAGGAGATAGTTTTAGGACTAGTTAGAAGAAAACCTTTCCTCAGTGTCCTACTTATGGTAGATTCCATGATGAAAAGTGTAGAAAGGATAATTCTTTTTTTTTTAGTGTGGTGAATTGGAACATATCAAGAGAGATTGTCTTATATTTCTACAGAGAAGTGGTTTGATGTAAAGATCAATTATATGTAAAAGCCAACTGAAAAAGGTACCATCGCAAGGTACATCTACAGTTGATGCATGTCCTAATACAATCAAGCCTAGTAGGGCTACTTCTACTCAGCAGAGGGCAAGGTGCATAACCTAGTAACCTAGGGCTCAAGCCAGGGTGTTTGTTGTGACATAATATAAGGCAGTGGCATCACTTGAGGTTATGACTAGTATGTTGTCTATTTTTGGTAAAAATGCACGTCCTTATTGATCTAGGTTCCACATCTTCATTTTTGTCTCATTCTTTTGTTATCCTTGTTAATCAAAAGCTGAGTCTTCTAGATGATGAGTTACTTGTGGCCATTCTAGTTGGGACTTTGGTTATTTATAAACATGAATATAAATGTTATGTAATTAAAGTTAGTAAGCATAAACTAGTAGGGGATCAAGTTCCTTTACAACTCCAGGACTTTCATGCTATTTTAACAATGGATTTGTTATCATGCCATCATGCTATAGTAGATTGTTATGAGAAACTTATAGCGTTTTAGCATCCTGTTAAGCCAAAGTTTACTTTTAAAGGGGAATGACTTCTCTCTTCATCTTGTGTGATCTCTGCCATAATACCTAGAAAGATGCTTAGGAAAGGTTGTCAAGCATACCTAGCTAATATGATAGACAAAAGTTCAAAAAGATCTAAGTTAGAGGATTTTTTTTGGTATATGAATTTTCTGAAGTCTTTTATTGGACTAGGTTGATTTAACCTTAGTCATAAACCTCTTTTGATATTGACAAAAGAGATTGATCAATTCTAATACTTTCATTAAGTGTTGTTTTGCGGATTATAAGTTAGATTTTTTCATTTGAAGTTGGATCGAGTTCAAAATCTCCAACCTTGTAAAGATCACTTTAATTCTAAGTGTGTGTATGGTAAATCGCGATCGCGAATCTATCACAAGAAAGGATGAAGCTAGGACAAAAAAAAATCGTGGCCTATCTCGCTACCGCGAACCAGACAAAGATTGTCAAGCCTTAGTCACAAAGGAATTCGCAGTGAGTGTCTTATCTTATTTACGACTGCGACTTTCATAGTGACAATTGAGGGAACCAAAGCCATAACCACAACATGCCAAGTGTCCTAAGTGTCCGTTCAAAGATAAAAAATCATGAGGAAAAAAATTCGGTAGCGATTGCAACTCAAGGAGTTGAAGTTTCCTCTTTAAATAGAGGAATTCGTGGTCTTAGTCGCACCCAATATATTGCTGTCTCATGATCACGACTTTTGAAAGTGGTTAGAACACAATGATTATATTTTCCTGGATGACTAACGAAAAGATGACACGTGGACTAGCCGTTAGATACAAACGAGGTTTTTCGTTGAAATTTTTGGCTCCTCTATGAAAATTAGAAATTCTCGACCGCGACTGAAGCTTGACAAACATTTAATGCAAAATATGCCTAGCACATCTTGGGTTGGATATGAGTTATAAATACTCTACCAAATAGATGTAAATGCAAGAGAATTCATTAATTTATAACCATACTCTTGCTAATTTGCTACTCATTCTTTCAATTCTCATTTATGCTTTTGTGATTGTTTGGTGTGACCAATAAACACCATTGTAAGAGATTTTAGTGTGAGCCTTAAAAACACTTGTAAGAGGTTTTAATATAAGCCTTGAAAACACTCATGAAAGGTTTTAGTGTGAGCTTTGAAAACATTTGTAAGAGGTTTTTGTGTGAGCCTATAAAACACAAGTTGTAAAAGTTTGGTGTGAACTTGAAAACCCTATTGAGTTGAGTGAAACACCTAATTGTAGAGAATTGGGGACTAGACATAGGGTTAGTTAACACCCGAACCATTACAAACACTTGTGTCAATATCTTTCCTTCCTACTCATCTTCTTAAACACATTAACCTTCTTTTTAATTTTTAAATTAAGCACCAATTCAACCCTCTTCTTAGTGCCCTAGGCCAACAAGTGGTATCACAGCCAAGTCTCACTAAAACCTTAATTGGGTGAGTAAAAATCATGGCACAATAAGGAATCCACTCACACCTTAAGCCTTACTTTGATGGAGCTGACTATACTCATTGGAAGTATAGGATGAAGATCTATGTTGATATGGATGCAGTGGATCTTTGGGATGTTATGGTTAAAGAATGGAAGCCACCCACTAAAGTGGTGGATGAAAGTGAAGTACTCATTCTTAGAAAAGAGTGGGTTGAAGCACATAAAAGATCAAATGGCAAGAACAAGAGAACCATGACAATTCTTCTAAGTTGTATCTTAAGAGAAGAGATTGAAAGAGTACAACATTGCCAAACAGACCATGAGATATGGAAAGCATTGAAGAACTATCACCAAGGCACCACCTTGGTGAAATCCAGCCGACTGGAGATATATGTGATGAAATGAGAGTTGTTCCTAATGAAGGAGGATGAGAGCATTACCGACATGACCAATAGATTCCTAGCAATCGTCACCAATCTGAAGAAGTTTGGTAGGATTCTCATAAATCATGAGGTAAACTCCAAAATTTTAAAGTATTTGCCTCTTGAAAAGTTTGGTGCTAAAGTATGCAGTATCTAAGAATCCAATCCAAAAATAGGAAAGATGTCAACAGATGTCTTGATAGGCAAACTCTTAACTCATGAGTTATCTTTAAAGAAAGATAAGGAGATGAAGAAAATGAGGGGCCAAGGAGATAAATATGAAAAATATGAAAAGAAAACCTTGGCACTCAAGTCCACTTCTAAGAAGAAAGAAGTGGAGGTTAGTTCAAGTGAAGAAGAAAGTAACAAGGAGGAAGAAGAACTAGTAATGCTCTCTAAAAGGACCAAAGAGCTCATTAGAAGAAGAAAGGAAAGAAGAAACTTCAAGAAAGCTACTCCTAATCCTAAAGAGAGATCAACCAAAGTCACTTGTTATGAGTGTGGCAAGCAAGGCCACATCAAATATGATTGTCCCAAGCTAAAAAAGAAGAAGAAAGGGGACAAAGAGAAAAGGAAAATCTTCAAAGCTACTTAGGATGATAGTTCAAGTGAGGATGATGAGGATGAAGAGATTGCCAACATATACTTCATGGCTTAAGAATACTCTCCTAATGAGAGAAGCATTTCATCTCATTCTCATTCAGATTATGATAACTTAGATGATGTAGATGAAGAGCTTTTAGAAGCTCTCACTATAAGATGAGACAAGTATAAGTCATAAATGAAATCTTACAAGAAGAAATGTTTAAAACCGAAAGATGATTTCAAATCCCTCAATAATCTTATGAGTGAATTGAGGGCTTCAAATGAAGAACTGAAAAAGGCTATGAAAAATCTTTTTAAATCATCTTCATCATTAGCTTCATTAAGAAAAGAGAATGACTCACTAAAAGGAGAAGTCATTGAGCTTAAAGCTCTATCTCTAAATTTCATAAGGGTAAGGAAGCTTTGGATACACTTATAATATCATAAAGGCCTCCCTTGATTAGGCATGGTCTAGGTTTCAATGAAGCCTCAACCTCTACATCTACACTCATTGAGTTTATTAGAGCATCAACACCTCAAACTTCAAACAATGAGGTTATTGGTAAGAAAAGTACCCAAAACACTAAACCCCTAATGCCTAAGGGCAAAGGGAAAACATAATATGGCTCAAGGCCTACTTCTAGTAAAGGCAATCATGCTTATATGTATAACAAGAAGCATGTTAATTTCAACACACATAAAAAATTCACATCTACACCCATACATTCATGCTCATATTTTCACACACATAACCAAAGTATGAGAAGGCCTCTTCCTTATACTAAGATTGTACATAGGAGAAAGACTCGCAAGTTTAAATTCCAATGTCATTATTGCATGAGGTATTAACATATTAATATTTATGGTTATATTAGGAAGGCTCACCTCAAATTGGAGGACCCTTCAATACCTAACCCCCTAGGACTAAGGTATGCTTAGATACCAAAGAAGACATGATTTTTTTATGTTATGTAGGAATGTTTGGCAGTCAGCAATGAATCAAATGATTAGCATATGGATAGTGGATGCTCAATGCACATGACAGGTAATATGAAGCTATTCATAGCCTTAAAAGTAAAAGAAGGCAGTAATGTCCCATTTGGTAATAATGCCTAGGGTAAGGTAATTGGCATTGAAACCATTGGTAAGAATGATTGCTTTTTAATTAATGATGTTTTATTAGTTGTTGGCTTGCAACATAATTTGTTAAGTGTTAGTCAATTGTATGACAAAGGTAATAAAGTCACCTTTGACCCTCGAGAATGCTGAGTTACCACATTAGTGGATAAAAAAGGTTATTTTCAAGGTTGAAAGGAAAGACAATACCTACTTAGTTGACTTAGACAATTTGGCTAACCAATCTTTTAAATGTCTTATGTCTTTTAGTAATGAAGCTTGACTATGGCATAGAAGACTTGGACATGCTAGCATGGAACTCTTATAAAGCTTATCTAAAGGAAAGCTAGTGGAAGGTCTTGCCAAGCTAAGTTTCTTAAAAGACAAGACATGTGGTCCTTACCAAATGGGGAAGCAACATCAAGCCTCATTCAAAGCTAAAAATGTTGTAAGTTTATGTAGACCCCTTCAACTAATTCATATGGACTTGATAAGATCTATTAAAAGTGATAGCTTAGGTGGAAAACATTATGCACTAGTCCTAGTTAGTGATTATTCTAGGTTTACTTAGGTATCCTTTCTAGCTCATAAGTATGATACCTTTGAAGCTTTCAAAAGTTTTGCAAAAAGAATTCAAAATGAAAAGGGTTACTTTATTTCTTTCATAAGAAGTAACCATGGAAAGGAATTTGAAAATGAAGCTTTTGAATCTTATTGTTCAGAGAATAGAAATTTTCATAATTTTTTAACCCTTAGAACACCACAACAAAATGGTGTTGTAGAGAGTAAAAATAAAACACTAGTAGAAATGGCTAGAATTATGCTCAATGAGTGTTCTTTACCGAATTACTTTTGGGCTGAAGCCATTAATACTTCGTGTTATATTGCAAATAGAGTTTTCAAATGACCCATTCTCAATAAAACATCTTATGAGTTGTGAAATGGTAGAAAACCTAAGATATCGTACCTAAGAATATTTAGATGCAAGTGTTGTATATTAAACACCAAGGATAATCTTGGGAAATTTGACTAAAAAACTAATGAGGGGATATTCTTAGGTTATTCCACCTTTAGCAAGGCCTATAGAGTCTTTAACAAAAGTTCTATGGTTGTTGAAGAGTCTATGGATGTTGTTTTTGATGAATCTAGTAAACTTAATCTTGGGAAATGTTCTTTTGTTGATGATGTTGTAGGTGACTTTGAAAAACTGGAATTGGAGCACACTACAAAAGAGGAAGATGAAGACAAAGATAAAGGTGAATCATCAAGAGTAGATAAGGAACCACAACATCAATAAGAAGCGTTGCTAAGTCAAGATCTACCCAAGGATTGAAGATTTTTCAAGCATCATTCTAAAGACTTAATTATTGGTGATACCTCAAAGGGTGTAAGTACTAGATCTCAACTTAATCTAAGTACTAGATCTCAACTTAATCTTTTAGATAATAACCTTGCCTTCGTTTCTCAATTTGAGCCAAAATTAATTGATGAGGCTCTTGATGATGAAAGTTGGGTGATTGCTATGTGTATTGGTTGTATATGATAGTAATCATTGGATGTCTTAATTTTAAATTGCAATTGTGCTTCTCTATATCAAATTGCATAAATTAAGCATCAATATATTAATGTGACTCATCACTTTAATTGTCATATCTTACTTTTTCATTATTATCTTTCTTGCCTTGTAATTCGCAGTCGCTATCTTTGACTCTCAGTCATAAATTAAAGGTTCTTCTCATCCGGTTGACAAACGTCAATTCGCGTTTGCTAGTTTTACTTTCCACTGTGAATTTAATCAAATTTTCAAAATTATGACCGTTAGACATGCCAATTTCCAAGGATTTTTTGTCCGTTACTTACATTTTTTAGAATTAGTGGTTGCAATTATATATTTAGCAGTCGCGAATTCTAGTAACTGACATACAATTAAGTGATTTGACTGCTAACCGTTTCCAACTTTTCATCATTCCAATTTTAGCCGTTTTCATACCCTTCAAATGGCTATATAAACCCCCTAAACAATGATTCTTATCACTTCATCCAACTGCAAATCATTTCTCTCTTTCCAAACTCTCTAATTTCCTAAAATCTCTCTACCTTTTCACATGGCTCCCAAGAAAATTTCCAGAGTAGAAAAGGGCAAGGTTGTGGCTCAACCATCTGCACCTCCAACAATTCATCTAATGAAGGGCATCACAAAGGAGGAGAAGGAGCACTTCAAAGCAAACTCCTCAAAATTCACCCTCCCAACAAACTCCCTTCTACATTTTTGTTGGAGACTCTTGGAATCAATGCAGAAATACGTGATTCCTATTGAACTTGGGTTGGAATGAGTTCATCTTTTGGGATGAACCCAGTTATGAAGAAGACGTTAGGTAATTCATGTGTATGATTCAACTAAGTCGCAAAGCATAATCACGAGTCAGACAATACGGGTTAGTATTTCGTGCTTTCAGGGATCCATACTTTATTACTTTTGAACAATTATCTACCCTCTTCAACCTTTAAGAGAATATATCCCTTTCATTATCTCCACTCTTGACGTAATCTATTTCGAGTTTTAGTCCAAAATTTCAATCGAAACCAAACACAACCCAAAAACTTCCCTAGCCAAATACATAAAAACCCTACTCCTCTGGATACTCCATCGTATCATCACCTTTTTCGTAAATGCTAGAGGTGATGGTAATGAGAAAATGTCTCAAAAGGATCTGACCTTTTTTTTCTGCCTTGTCAAAAACAAACCCATCCAAACTGGTCAGTATCTTGTGGATCAATTGATCCATATGAGCACCAAACTAAAAAGCTAATTACTTCTTCCATCACATGTAACAATTTACCATTTTGTTGGAGCTGTTGATAAGGAGAATGAAAAATTCCTCACCAAGAAAAATTCCTCACCAAGAAACTCCTTCCTTCTCAAAACTTCCTTGACCTCACCTACTTAATAAATGCCAAAGCCATACACCCGAATACATATGCATATACCCTGGGTGCCTTTGGGGCCAAAAAGATGGAGACATCTCAAGCTCCAAAAGGAAGAGGCTTCTTATTAAAGAAGGTAGCCTACCAGTCCCTCCTCCTCAGCCAAAATCGAAAACCAAACTATTTTTCGCCACCATTAACCACAAATTAGATAAGATGATGAGAATGATGAAGAGCATATTCCTTCTCCTTTCTCACCTTCACAGCAATATGGTCGATTTGCAAGAAAAAATGGGTATTTCTCCTCGCCATCTTACTATTTTGCTGAGTATGAGGACACCCCTAAAGAGGAAGGCAATGAAGATGTTGAAGAAGGCGACAAAGTTGAAGGTGAAGACAACAATGAAGAGGAAGATGTTTTTAGAGATGATGATGACTCTTCAATCTGCTAGCATAGGATTTCCTTGTGTTTTCTCTTTGTTTTACTTATTTAAAGTTGTTGATCCCACAACTTGCTTACAAGTAAATAAAAGTGTTTGTTTTTAAAATTATGTCTTATATGATTGATTGAATTTGCTTTCATGATTGCAATTCTTCTTAATTTTGCTCCTTATGCACACTTATCTATTTGTTATGCATTTGTTCTTTCCCTTTATGAACCCACTTTTTTTATCTTGCCAAAGGGGGAGAGAAAGAATCAAGAAAGAATCAAAGGGGGAGAGAAAGTAATTTTCAAGAAAATAGCATAAGTTGATGGAGAGCTTTGTAGTCATTCTTAGAAATTTCACTTTGATTAGTTGAATGTCAGACTTAGAAAATTTCACCTTGATCTTTGTCTAGAAATTTTTAAGTATTCGTTGAATCGTTCACCATTCCAACTTTACAACTTCAAAACTCATGCATTTATTTTCCCTTACGATCAATCTAAGTTGTCAAAATCAGAAAGAGGGAGATTGTTTGTCTAAGTTAATTTAACCTAAGTCATGAACCTCTTTTGATCTTTACAAATGAGATTGATCAATTCTAATACTTTCATTAAGTATTGTTTTGCATATTATAAGTTAGATTTTTTCATTGGAAGTTGGATGGAGTTTAAAATCTTTAACTTTATAAAGATAACTCTAATTCGTGGTGTGTATATGGTAAATTGCGATCGTGAATCTATCACAAGAAAGAATGAAGCTAGGACAGAAGAAATTATGGGCTATCTCGCTGCCGCGAACTAGGCAAAGATTGCCAAGCTTTAGTCACAGAGGAATTCGAGGTAAGTGTCGCATCTTAGTCGCGACTGCAACTTTCATAGCGACAAAGAAGGGAACCAAAGCCACAACCACAATATGCCAAGTGTCCGTTCAAAGAAAAAAATCGTGAGGGTAAAAAGTCAGTAGCGACCTCGACTCAAAGAGTTAAAGTTTCCTCTTCAAATAGAGAAATTCACGGTCTCATTCGCGCCCAAGGTATTGTTGTCTTGCGACAACCACTTTTAAGAGTGGTTAGAACACAACAGTTATATTTTCTTGGATGCCCAATGAAAAGTTGACACGTGGACTAGCCGTTAGACACAAATAGGATTTTCCATCGAAATTTTTGGCTCCTCTATGGAAATTGGAAATTCGCGACCTCAACTGAAGCTTGACAAACATTTAATGCAAAATCTTTCTAGCACATCTTAGAGATTTGTTGATAGTTTTGGTCCAACGTCTCTTTGGTGGATATGACCTATAAATACTCCACCAAATAGATGTAAATGCAAGAGAGAATTCATTAATTTGTAACCATACTCTTGCTAATTTGCTACTCATTCTTTCAATTCTTATTTATGCTTTTGTGATTGTTTGGTGTGAGCAATAAACACCGTTGTAAGAGGATTTAATGTGAGCCTTGAAAACACTTGCAAGAGATTTTAGTGTGAGCCTTAAAAACACTTGTGAGAGGTTTTTGTATGAGCCTTGAAAACACTTATGAGAGGTTTTTGTGTGAGCTAGCAAACACAAGTTGTAAAGTTTGGTGTGAGCTTAGAAACACCTATTGAGTTGAATGAAACACCCAATTGTAGAGAATTGAAAAGTGGATGTAAGGTTAGTTAACACTCAAACCACTATAGACACTTGTGTCAATATCCTTCCTCTCCTACTCATCTTCTTAAACACATTAAACTTTTTTTTTAATTTTTAAATTAAGCACCAATTTAACCCACCTTCTTGGTGCCCTAGGCTAACATTTTTCTAGAAGAGCTTTCAGGGTTACCTTCAAATAGGGATATTGAATTCTCTATCGATCTTAATCCTAATACAACTCCAATTTCCATTTCACCATACAAGAGGACTCCAATTGAGTTGAAAGAGTTGAAGACTTAATTGCAAGAGTTGTCAGACAAGTGTTTGTTAAAGATCAAGGAAGCAAATAGACCTAAAATAGCTTTTAGAACTCGATATGAGCATTACGAAATCCTTGTGATGCCTTTCAGGATAACTAATGCTCCAACAGCTTTAATGGATCTTTTGGACCCAGTGTTCAGGCCTTATTTAGATAGATTTGTGATTGTGTTCGTATATGATATTTTGGTGTATTCTTACAATGAGCAAGAACATGAACATTTGAGAATTGTGTTGCAAACTTTAAAAAGCAAGCATAAACTTAGTAGATGTGAGTTTTAGCTTGATCAGGTGGTTTTCTTAAGGCATGTTATCTCATTGTAAGGGGTATATGCAGATCTTAAGAAGATTAAAGCAGTGATCAATTGGTAGCCTCTTACAAATGCTACTAAGGTTAGGAGTTTCTTGGGCATGGTAAGCTATTACCGCCATTTTGTTAAGGATTTATCTATCATTACATCACCATTGGCCAAATTCCTTAGAAAGAATGTGTATCAAATCTGATTTGGCATCTGACTTTGAAAAAATTAATTTTTAATAATAATCCTGTTAACTAACTTTAGTAAACACAAAAGAAAACCTATTAATTAACCTTATTTAACACTGAAAATCCTATTAATTAATCTTAATTATCACAAAAAACACTAGATATTTTAGTTTATCTAGAGCATAGTCAGCAAAAAAAAAAAAAAAAAAAGAATTCTTAGTAAAATAGAAAGTTCATGCTAAAAATTCCGTCACAATAATAACAAGAAAATTTCTCAGTACATTCAAAAAATTAATGCAAGTAATTTCAAAAAATCAATACTTTTCAAAAAAAAAATCAAAACGAACAAATAGTCATTCAAGACATGCTAAAAAAATTTTCATCTTCCTCATTATCATCGAAGCAATACCAAGAAATCTCCCCTTTCCTTATTGTCGGCCCATTTATCAACTAAACAAGTATACACAAAATGTCCACGGCTTACTTCGTTCCTTATTGAGCAATCAAAAAAAATTTTTTTTTATACCATTTTCATCTTCTTTTCTCTCGGGAATCACCCTTTTTTTTTTTTCTTCTTCTTTTGCTCCGATTCTGGCGCATGACTCAAATGTGTTTGACCAAGTGACAGCAACAAAAATGGCTTCTTAAAGATCCACAGCGACGCAAGAGTGGATTTTACCATCAAAGGTGATTGCTTGAAAAGGTAAGCAGGGCTGAGGTACAGAATTTCCTGATAGATGCAATTGATATGAATTTGGTCACTGTTTATATAATTAACTTTTCAGAAAGGTCTGAAAGATCGAAAAAATTTAGATGATGACTTTATTTCAACCTAATAAATGAACCCCACATTATACGTAAATCCAGGACTAAATACGTGTTGAGATAAATGCATCGAAAATTTGTAAAATTTTTTCGTATTTAAATTTAATTATTCATTTTATTATGTAGTTATATAAACGTATATTTTAATTAAACTGTTGTGACAACGATTAAGAATATTAGAACTGCCAATTTATGACCTAACATGAAAACTTGATTTGAATCTGAAATAATTCAAAATTTTGAATCAAATTTGGTTTTAATCCAATCAATAGGTTAACTCAATCTTGACCCAAACATAGTCTCAAATTAAAAAAAAAATATTTTTAAATAAAAATGATAACAATCTTATGATGGATATGATTGATATAAATTAGGTCGATATTATATATAATTAACTTTTTCGAAAGGTCTGAAAATTCGAAAAACTTTAGATGATACTTTACTTCAACCTAACCAATGAAACACCATATAACATGTAAATCCAGGACTAAAGAAAATTACATATTGAGATAGATGGATGGAAAATTTATAAAAAATTTTATATTCAAATTTGATTATTTATCCTATTATATAATTACATAAATGGATGTTTTAATTAAATTGTTGTGACTGCAATCAAGAAAAATAGAAATCACAATTTTTGATCCAACTTGAAATTTGATCCGAACTTAAAATGACTTAAAAATTTTTCAATCAATCTCGATCTAAATCTAACCCATAGGTTAACTCGTGCTTGACTCGACCTACAAATTGATATGTATGACTCAATTTATATTATTAAAAATATTTTAAAAATTATTGAAAAAGTAAAAAAAATATTTTCTTTATTTTAAAATTCTAGATGAATTTTAATTTAATTGATTATTTTTACTATATACAGCCTTTCATTTTAAAAAATCAATTATATTTAATTTAATAAGCATTTAAAAGAAATTAAAAAAATTTAAATAAATTTTGTTTATATAAAACTATATGATTAAAAAATAATTTTTTTAAAATTATTATTTTTAATAAATTATGAAAAAAGATCACGTCAATAATAAGGAATATAAATGAATATTTTCAAATTAAAATTTTATAAAAAATAAATAATAAATTATCTAAACTGGCCCAAAAATGACTCAACCCAACCCATTTAGCATCTTTACTGGAGAAAATAGATGGTAAGTTAAGTAAGGATTTTTCAAGTATGATAAGATAAAATTTGATAAGGTGGGAAGAAGGTAAGGTAACGTATAATTTATAGTCTACTTTATTTGTTTAGAAGATAAGGTTTAATAAAGGTTTTATATTAAAATTACTAAAATACCATATAGATATGAAGATTTTAAGAAGATAACTAAATAAGAATTATAAAAATAAAATAAGAATAAAATAGTTAAAAGTAAATAAAGTAAAAAAAAAAAAAAACCAACCCTTCTCAGCCCACCAAATTGGTAGGTTGAGAAAATGAAAGTTTTGGAAAGTTTTTAAACTTTCCAAAAATTTACCCTATCATGGAAATTAGCTTCCAAATAGGGTGTGAAGTTTTTTTAAACTTAAAAAAACACTACCAACCCTTCCAAAGCCCCAATCCAAACAAGGGTAAGAAACTCGGTTCATTTGTTTCGAAGTCTCTTATTAAGCGGGTGTGACATATTGAACTTGGAAAAGATAATGTGATTACGCTCTTTCTCTTGTTTTGAAAATCATTGTTCATTTCTTTACACCAATTAAATCAGTTATTGGCTGCAAATTTCACAGTCTACTTCCTTTCTATACACCAATGTAAAATGGGTCAAAATCAATTATAACACTTTTTATTTGGTTAATTCATTAATATAAAATTTTCCTTTCCTAATATTACAAACCGAAAAAACAGAAGAAATTGATGAACTCCCAATACTAACCCCATAAAAACAGGAGTTTCTATTCACCATTGAATTAATACAATGTATGAATACATCAATGTCTATCTTCTTGAGCAGCTTATATAATATTTCTAAAATCTAGAATTCCCCATATTTTTGTTATAAATAATGAACGATGTAATTATCGACACAAAAAATGAAGTAATTAAAGAACAAAATATTGGGAAATTTAAATGGTACAATAACCAAATTAAGCCCAAAAATAAATGGGGGAAACAAACATTCAATATGGAAAATGCAAAAGCTTTATAAATAGCATCAATCTACAAGTCACCATGCAGGCTGGAAATTAAACCCAACTAGCCTTGTTAATAACAGCATATTGCCTCAAAAATAATAATAGTAATATGGGGTTTAACCGCCAGAAAACAATTACTTTCTTCTCAAGTTTTTTGCCCATTCTTTGTGTTTTTCTTACGTTAATGATTGAAGGCAGTGATGGGACGATCTCAACAGTTATAGCATTTGGAGATTCAATATTGGACACAGGTAATAACAACAATCTCAGAACAACGTCCAAATGCAATTTCCCTCCATACGGAAGGGATTTTCCAGGTGGAGTACCAACAGGAAGATTTGGCAATGGAAAAGTTTTCTCAGACTTATTAGGTAATTAAATTCTTTAGTCCTCCTCTTTAAATTATATATATTATGGGTGTAGTTCACGTTATTACATTACAATGTCGTTTACGTCCAGTCACACATGAATAAAAACTTGGAGAAGTTTAAGAAAAATTATTGAATTCTTTGACAGTGGAAGGACTAGGAGTCAAAGAACTCTTACCAGCATATCTAAACCCCAATCTGCAAGACTCAGATCTTCCTACTGGCGTTTGCTTTGCTTCTGGTGGCTCAGGTCTTGATCCCGTAACGGCTAGTATTCAGGTGTATTCAGTCACAAATTCTCTACGTACCCTTTTCCCAATCTATAGCTACTAATCTTTTTTATTTTATTTTATTTTATTTTTGAGATGGAGCTACTAATCTTAATTATATAAGAATAATGCTTACCATGTTTCTCTTCTCTTTGTCGGATTGGAATGATCAGTCGATTCTAAACATAACAGATCAGCTCAATCTCTTCAAAAAATACAAATCAAGGCTGGAAGGTGATGTTGGAGTGGAGAAATCCAATGCCATAATATCCAACTCCTTATTTCTTGTGTCATCTGGCAACAATGACATTGCAATTACATACTACAGTGCCCGCCTCCGACCTCAATTTGACATTTCTGCTTACACTTCTCAAATGGTTACTTGGGCTAATAATTTCATCCAGGTAATTTTAAATACCCAGGATTAATAAGTAAGATTATTTCTATGATAACAAGGGCCAAATAACAAAAAAGAAAGAAAACCTTTCCAATTTTTTTATCATTATAGCTAAACGTTTCGGAAAAGTCAATTATATTCAAAATTTATCAAACTTATGATAATTATATCTATGAACAAAATGAGTTGATTTTTGTTATTTGTTAAAATTATCGCTTTTACTTCAAAGATTTATATTTTTCATTGTGTAACTCATAATTAATTAGCTCAAATTCAACAAAGAAATGTAAGAGTAATAATTTGATTAGTAATAACATTTCAAATATTTCAAAAAATTAAAAAATAATTTTTTTGGATGAAATTTCTATTGATTTTGGATCTCACAAGTACTTTATAACTTGCATAATAATCATATAATAATATTTTAGCTAGTGATATAATCTCTTGCCTCAATTTTTAATATAAGTATAATTAATACAAGTCTAACCTTTTTATATAATTAATTATTTCGGGAGTTTTAAGTACAATAATGAAAAATAATAAGATTTAAATACAATATTTGTTTTATTTGCAGGGAAAACAAAAAAGAAAAAAAAAACTAATCTTAAGATAAGAATGATACCTATTTATCTTAAATTGTCATGTTCATTTATGTGGACAATGTTTGATGGATTTCTGATAAAATTTGTAATTTGTGATATTAGAAAATCATATTTTTCCCTATAAATGATTGCTGTATATAGTGATGGAAGGACTCATGGTAAAAGTTATAATTTCTGATGTCACTATAATCACATTTTCCTATCATTTGTCTGTATAAGGATCTATACGCATTGGGTGCACGAAGGATTGCTTTTATGGGGACACTACCATTAGGATGTCTACCAGGAGGTAGAGCTTCTGTGGGTGGGATGCTGTGTCAAGAGGTCGTCAACCAAGCAGCACAAATGTTCAATGCCAAATTGTCATCTCAGCTCACTGTCCTTAACAACACCCTGACTGACGCCAGAATTTTCTATATTGATGTCTACAATCCTTTACTTGATTTGATCCAAAACCCACAAAAGGCAGGCAAGTTATAATCTCTCTATAAAATAATAGACATTTGATCACTGGACTAATAGTCGGTAGAGTTATCGAATCACACTGTTTGGTCAGTGACAGCTTATATATGATTGAAAATGATTTTGTTCATAAATAATTTCAGGTTTTCAGGTCGTAAATATAGGATGCTGCTGTCAGGGTGCATTTTCATGCCCCATCCCATCAACCTATGTATTTTGGGACTTTGCTCATCCTACTGAAAGAGCATACAGGATCATTGTTAATCAGACCCTCCAAAATTATGCGAACAATTTCGCTTGATCTTGAATAATTTTTTTCCTTTAAGTAGTAAATCAAAGGCTTCTTGAATTGGATCTGCCATGTCTTATTCAAAATAATAGTGTTGAGGACTGCACCAGTGAAAGGCCCCCCGGAAATATTTGATAGGATTTATGTTCCTTCAGTTTGTATCCCTTTCTCGGGTTAGGTTAAGTGATTGTGTTAGCATAAATGGAAGATCAGTCCTTACTCTGATTCAGTTATTGCTGCTATATTTGATCAAATATGTGAAATCAATTATCTATCCATCCATCTATTATATTATATTAATCGATAATGGGCATCCTTCACAAGCTATAATGTCAACAAAATTAGAATTACTACAAAAATATGCACGTGATCAATTTAAATCAATAATAGGAGATAAATATTTGCACGTTGTGCAAATTATTTATTTAATGTTAAAATATTATTATGATATATAAATGAGTTTTAACTTAATGATACGTAAGTACTTTTAAAATTATAAAATTATAAAGTTAGATCCCAATTAAAATATAATTAATGCCAGAAAAATTATGAAAATAGATTTTAATTATATAATAGCTTAATGATAAAAAAATAATTATTTATTGTACTTAGTTTATGTGAATTATTACTATCTATTTCAATTCAAAAACCAAAACTTCAAGAAATACAATAAAATTTAATTTCAAAATTTTTATATTGAGATCATGATAGTTACTATTGATAGAATTTTTGCAGTATTATAACATAATAGCTAAGTAAAATTCTTTAATATATTTTTAAAACTATAAGAATGCGATTATTAAGTTATCACATTAAAAAATCTTAAATTTCTATAAATATCTTTTAGTTAAATATAGCTATATCCTTTATAAAAGTTCAGTATAAGTGATCATATTATAATAAATAGAAATTAGTTAAATTTGTTGATATAAATTGAATATTTATTATTGTAGTACAATTCAATGATAACTGATGTGCTTATGAGTGAAAAAAGAGTAAGGAAATAGTTGTGTGAACAAAAGAGCTCTTGAAAACAGAATGAAAATTTTAGTGCGGCCAAAAGAGCATTTTTCATGCAAAATGAATACTGTGAGTTCTAGACTGAACTCATATGCAACATATATGCAATATCTTACTAAATATCAACTTCAATAGCATAGTTAAAATTGATATCATATTAATCAAGTGAATTTATAGTTTTAGATATATCAATCTATATGTATTTAATTATTTCATCTTATTTATTAATTACTTAAATTATTATTATTGTTATTTGGATTCTAGCTCAATATTTGTTTTAATTATACAAGAAAGAGTTTAAAAAATATTTTGAACTACTGATGATCCAAATTATATAATGCGCAAATTTAATTTCAAAACTAATATCAAAATTTTCAAATTAATTTTATATTCCCATGATTATTTAAAAAGATTTAGATTGATTAGTTGCATAAATGAACAAAGATAGCTTGCAAACTACTCGAGTTCAACTCAAGAAATACTCAAAATCTACTCGAGATCAATCACACTGATCTTGAGCTACTCTAGTAATTGAACGAGTCAAATTCAAGTATCAAAATGCTCAACTCGAGAGACTCGTAAGTCTAATTGAGTTTAGACAATATTAAGTAATTTTATTAGTCTATCCTTTGAATATGTCATATTTATAATATTAATCAATCAAGTTTAATTAATTTATGCCTAATTGAGCTTATTGAAATTTAATCGAGATTATTTAAATCGAAATTTCAATTTATAGGATTCACAAAAAATTATATCAATAAATGATCCTAATCGAGTCGAGCTCAAGCTTAGAAATTGAAGCTCAATTAAGCTTGAGATCAAGTTTCGAGTTTTAAAATCAACCCCAAGCCTGTTAGTATTTGACTTGGCTCAGCTCAATTACACTTTTAAACTTGATGAGCTTAGAGTGAAGCTCATTAAAAACAGTTTAGCACTTTTTAGTCTTTCTTAATAGACTTGAATGTTAATCATAAACTACCTATACTACATGTCTTTTTTCTGTTTTTTTTTTTCACAACATTATATTTGTATCTTACCTTAATTAATTATTCTTACCTCTTCTCATTACCACAAATAGCCCTTATATTCACTTCATTCAGGATTCGGTACTTACTTCCTCACATTCTCCTATAAAGCTCATATTCTCTAATTTTTTTAGTCTCTTTTTTTTTTTCCCTCACACTTTACATCTGCTTGCTCAATTGGTGCATCATCATTGCACATATGAGTCTTGATCATCTTCTCACATGTCACTAAACCTTTTAGTCTATTAAGATTACATAATCTTCCTCTCACATTTCCTCTACCTCTTTCTAATATATTGCTAAGGTGTAACATTATCTCGCCATCAATGTTTCAAAAACCTAGGTAATTGGTGTAACTCATCACCAGTGGAGTTGCCAAAATATAGGATTTTTAAAATATTAATGGCGAGAATATATATATATATATATATATATATATATATATATATATATATATATATATATATATAAAATTTTTTGATAAAAATATCTTTATATTTAAAAATTAAATTTTATGAAAAATATAGTACAATATAATATAGACTAGAATTGATAAGTATTAGAGTTATATTGATTATTTTTTTATTACTGTCAATTAATAAAACTATAATGATTAATTTATATTATAGAAATTTATTAATGAGATATATATATATATATATATAGAGAGAGAGAGAGAGAGAGAGAGAGAGAGAGAGAGAGAGATTTATTCTATTTGCTTAGCATATCTTTAATAAAAACTAGTAATTTGATGCATCAATCATTTAAAATATCAATGACTTAATATGCAATAAGCTATGAAAATGTTTTAAATATTTTATTATGTATGTATGAATTTTAAATATTTTATTATTTATTTGACTTTTAAGTTTCTAATACAAATGCTACTTTATTATTTATTTTTCTTCTTAGAAAACTCACATATAAAAAATTAAAATCTTGATTATTTAAATAATTAAGAGATATTTTGTATATTTTTTCTCTATTCATTTAATATATAAATATTAGTTTCATAAAAATAAATATAAATTGATTTTAACACGATATAAAACTGTATATGTTTATGTTTAAGATATATAATAATAAGAATGATTTTAATTAAATTTTTTAAAGAACTAGTGAATTAAATTTTATTAGTTGAGAAAAAATATGACTAGTTATCAAGTGAACTAAATATTCTTGATGGAAAGAAGAATTATACACACACACACACACACTTGTATGCATGCATGTGTGTATGTATAATATATTATATATTATATATAATTATTTATCATTTATCAAATTAGTTACAAAAATTAATTACAAATAAGTGATTAAGAACTATATTATTATTTTTATATTATATGAATTAATTTAAAAAATATATAATACCTAACTAAAAAGAAAAAATATATAAAAGAAAGAAACTACAAAATGCAAAAATATTTTTAAAAACTTAAAAAATTGATTATTTATCTAAATTAAAGATAAAATTTAAAATAATTTAAATTGCATAAATTTTAAAATGATTTATTTTGATGTTTTATATATAAAATAAGAATAGAATGAATTTTTTTAATTATACACACACACACACACACACACACTCATTTTTTTTATACTTCATGAACTCGTTCTTATCATTTTGCATTAACCTCTCTTCTCTTCTTTGTTGATTATTTATTTTAGGCTATCTCAATAGAAGCTTTCATTGATGGATTATTGATTTCTCAAGACAATTTAGTTGATGTCACTAATATAATTACTTAAAGGTTGGAAGTGGGGACTTCAATCTTAGTTCCATCTTTGACACCAAAGTTACTACTGCAAAAAATCATGGAATGGAAAAATAAGTCATAGAAGAACATTTTAATTCTACTACTAGAGATTACTATATTAAGGAAAATGACATTAGAGATGATGTTGATAATTCAAATGATGAAGGCTTTGATGATGATTCCTTTAATTCAAATGATAGCAAGGTTGATATGGAAGCTAATGATGATATTGATGATACTACAACTCATATTGATAGTGATGGTTAAGGCAAGGAAGATGAAGATATTGGATGTAAAACTCTAAGTGTTAATGATTTCAATTCTAAATGTTGAATAAGAGTCTTTGACTAATGCAATCAAGTATTTTCATTAAGACTTTTGATTTGTGCCCTTTCATTTTGAAGTTAAATGAACGAATTCCTTAGCTATCTATATTTTCTCTCTTTAAATAATATATAACACAATAATACATTATAATAAAAGAAAAGGAGGAAATATAATTCAATGAGATGAATAGCCAAGGCTTTATTACATCAAATGCTTAACAAAGAAAATAACATGATAATTGCCCATATATATGAAATATCATCACATGCTCAAATTTAATTGAGGCAGTTATAAACACTTGTCTTTGGGTTCAACAATTTACAATAACCATTATCAGTGATTTCATGTACTATGTATGGACCTTCCTACTTAGGAGTGAACTTTGAAATAGAAATGTCTTGCATGATATGCTTAGCGACTTGTAACATTACATCTATGTCTTGAAAAGGCCTCTTTTTGACCATATGATTATATGCTAAACTTCACCTTCTTTGATAAATGACTAGATTCTTATTAGCTTTGTCTCACTTTTCATATAATACTTTTAATCTAGCATCCTTTGAACATCAAGATCAATTTATACATTTAAAGCTAATCTCACCAAGGGCACTAGAATTTAGGGCGAAGAGTTGCTTCAAAACCATACACAAAAGAAAATAAAGAAGTCTTGATTTATCCATAATTTGAAGTATGGTATGCCCATATTGTAAAGAGAAGCTCCTTATGCCAAGTTTTATGATCATCATGGACCATCAATTGAGTAATTTAAGAAGAGTGTTATTTGTAGCTTCAAATTGTCCATTTCCATTGGGATAATAAGGATTGGACTTTACATGATTCACATCATAAAAAGCTAGTATCATTATCTAAGAGGATGCATTTAGGGATTCTGAAGTAATAAATGATGTGTTCTTTAATAAAATTTACCACAACTAGTCTAATGGCCTTCTTTAATAGGATAACTACCACCTACTTACTAAAACACTCAGTTACAATAAAAATCTATATATGACCTTTTAATGGAGGATTATTAGGGCTAATTGAATCAAATGAAGAATGGAAAAGGCCAAGGGGTGGTAACTATAGAGTTCAACCATTGAAGCATGGATAACAACAGTTGGCATGATACATATTTTTTGGCAAAATTAAAAGAATCTTCTTTCATGGTAGGCCAATAATACCCAATATTCAATAATTGTTGATAGACTTATTGGTAAAAAATTCAAGTCTTTTCGAGTTTTGACTAATATGTCCAATCTTTTAAATTTTAGCAAATTTAGCCAAATTTATAAACTTTTTGACAATTATGTTCATTCTGTAGTTTTGGTCAAAATTGAATGACCTATCCCATGACTTGGATGACACATTTGATTGGATTTTAAGTTTCTTGTTATCTCAATTGCTATAAGTTTTAAATGCAATCTAGTGTGTCATCCACGACACGAGACAAGTCATTCAATTTTAACCAAAATTACAAACTAGACATAATTTTCAAGACATTTACAAATTTGACTAAATTTGCCAAAATTTAAAAGATTTAACATAATAGTCAAGATGTGTAAAGATTTGAATTTTTTTTGACTAATAGGCCTTATTGATATAATCTTCTACCTTATTAATGCTTACCACAAGACTTAGAGTGAATTTTAGCTAACATTATTTCGGCTTCAATTGGAGATAAACATCACAATATCTTTCCTATAAAATAAATAATAATTCATCATTCTCAAAGTGAAATTTCTATGCATAAATTTTCACTAATTTTGCATTTCAAAAATTTATAGGGAGTATATTACTTCTCAAGTAATCAATATAAGGACAATGTCAATCTCTTGCACTCCTAATAAAATTATATTCCATAAAATCAAGTATCCATAAGAATTCAACATGAGAGTTTTATATTTCAAAGTGGCTTTTGCTATATAAGACCAATAGTACCTTGCCTACTAAAGGTGATAGCATAGAGGTAGTCCTTCCACTCCATACCACTCTGTATATGTTTATTTTTAACTTTTCTTGAGTGTTCATTAAGGAAATGCATCTTGCCAGGATTCCCACTAACTCCTTTATAATATAGAGCATTACTAAGAAGTGTAAAGTTTTTTGAGCTCTTGATAGAAGCAATAGTAGGATGTGTCAATTTCCTTTGAAAGGATTATGCCAATTATTAGTAACTTTAGGATCATTAGGAAGGAATTTTAAAGAGGTACAAGGTAAAGGCGTCTTAAAGTTAAAAACATCAAATTGCTCCTTTTCTTATGGAATAGGATTTCTTAAAGCCACATCTAATAGATTGAAATTTGATAATTAGATGATCTAGAAGTATGCTCACATAAAATAGATTGAAATTTGCTCAACAAAATTTGCACTGTAACTCTATAAGGTGTAAGAATAGTTTCTTTAAGAGTAAATTCTTCATTTGGCTTTTTCACAAATGAGAATAGAATCACTATGAATACATATAGTATATGTTCCTATATGATTAATGGTAGAGAGTCTAAACACAAGGGATTCATACTCAACCTGATTATTTTATGTAAGAAAATTAAAGTTGTATGCTAAGGAAATAATTTTACTTATTGGTCAAAAAGTATTATTATGGCTCCTCCAAATGAGCTAGTCAAGGAACCATCAAAATACAAATGTCATTCTCTTTCCTTTGTCTAAATAGAGAAAGACCCCTCATGGAATACACTAGGAATTTCATCAAACATAATTTCTTCTTATTAGGAAGGGAATTAAACTAGAAGATTTACCAATGCTTGATATTTAATAGCTTTATATAGTAATGTCAAATTATGCACATAATTGTAATCACTTAGAAATTCTCCTTAACAGAGTTAGCTAGGTGAGTAAGTATCTGATTAGATTAGAATGAGTAATAAGAAGCCACTTTGTATGTTAACAAATAGTGGCATAGTTTTTACACTGCAAATACAAGTGCTAAATAATGTTTCTCCAAAAAAGCATAATTACACTCACTCCCATGTAAAGATCAACTTAGGTAATAAATAAAGCATTCTTATCCATCCACTTCTTATGTTAGTAAAGCACTAATAAAATGATTAGTTGAAGTCAAATACAATCTAAGGAATATTTTTTACTAGCATTATTATTGTATCTAGAGAAATAAGAACATTCTTAATTCTCTCAGAAGCTTCTTATTGCAATTACCCCTATTTAAAAGTAACATTCTTCTTCAAAAGTGCTTAAAATGGAGAAATAATCTCAACAAGGGTAGGATTGAATCTTCTGATGCAAGAGACTTTACCTAAAAGGCTTTTGAGCTATTGTTGAGTTATATTGAAGGTTTTATAAATTGAATAGCTTCACTTTTGAAGGGTTAAAATCAACCCACTTTGTATGTATTATAAAATCTAAGAACTTTCCACATGACACCCTAAAAGCACATTTCAAGATACTCATCCTTAGCTTGAATTAATGAAATCTTTAAACACTCATTTTAAATCAGCTAGAGAACTTTGTATTTTTTAACTTCACCATAATATCATTAACACAATCTTTCATAATATTTTGCATCATATCATGGAATTAATTCAATCATTGTTTGTTTATAGGTAGCTCTAAAATTCTTGAGTTTAAACAACACGATGATTATATAGTGAAAGTTTCTAATGAATTTGCAAAAAGTAGCTTTCTTAGCATCTTCTAAATTCATTAACATTTAATTTTAACCATTGAATCCACCTAAGAATTAGAATAATTCATGATCAGTAGTAGCTTCAAAAAAATATCAATATTAAGAGAATGAAACTCATATGTAGTGTAAGCTTTGTTCAAATCTTTAAAAATCATACACACTCTTATCTAGCCATTCTTCTTACAAATAGGAACCAT
Source organism: Omphalea diandra (assembly GCA_949677035.1). Taxonomy (NCBI): domain Eukaryota; kingdom Viridiplantae; phylum Streptophyta; class Magnoliopsida; order Malpighiales; family Euphorbiaceae; genus Omphalea; species Omphalea diandra. The sequence goes on along the minus strand of CATIWR010258675.1, from coordinate 7,384 downwards.
ATTTGCCAACCATGTTAGGTATTGAATGTGTTTAATTAAACCTACCTTAAAAATCTTTTGGATTTCCTCTTTGATTTGAACCTCTACTTTAGGACAAAAAATAAATCCATTCATAAATCTACTTATAGGGGTAATACTCAATTTGTGAACCACCAATTTTGGGTCTAATCTAGTTGTTTCTTTATAAATCCAAGCAAAAACATCCTTATAATTCATTTATAGTGTAATCAATCCAATTTAGAGGAAGGCTTTAACAGATAAAGATAGGTTTTAGTGATTCCCCCTTTTCAACAAGGTTTACTTCTTCCATCTCTTCAACTTGGGGTATTTATCAGTCTTAGAGTCATTGAGGTCTATGTAAGGCTTATTGTAATTTAGTTATGTTTAATGTTGCTTGGGGTTCTTGGGTATTGTTTGTTTAGGATGGCTAGTTTAAAGGTTTAATGTTTAGGACTTCTATGGTGATTGATTGTTGAGGGCCAAAAGGAAACCTTCCCAAAGATGATAAATACCTTCATAAGGGATGTACCTTCTTCCCATCTAAAATAACAAAAGAATTGATCTTCACCCTTTTTGAAATAAAAATGCTTCTTCTTTTCTCCCCAGCCTTTATAATTTTTTTTTTATAATTTTTTTAACACACCAATCTTTATGTCCAAATCAATCCCCCTTATCCTAGAAGCAGCATTCCTACAGGCTTCACCAAAGTTGTCTCATCATCATTTGCATACTTATTGAAGAAAGTAGCTTCAATAAGGATTCATGATAACTCAAAAGGAACTTTAACAATAAGAATAAATACATCCTTACTATACTAGTATTTTTTGATGCATTGATGAAGAGTACAAGGCATTAGTTCATGCTCATGTAGCAATTTTCTACTAATGAATGCAAGTGCATCAATGACATGAAACCTGGTAGAGTGATGAATAGGCCCAACTTGAAATCAATATTCATATCTCCTATTCTTTTATTATCTTCATTATTAAGTTTGAACAATGATGGGTTGTTTAACAAGATGTTCCTCCTTGATGTTGATGGCTTTGAAAATGGAAATAGGCATGGCATTGATAAAGGAACTAGAGTTAACAAGTTTCCATTTCACAAGGTATCCATTAAGAAGAATTCTACATAAAGAGGGTAATTATTGTTGGGATTCATTACACACATGTTATCATCAGTAAAGATAATGACATTCTCATATTCCTTATCATTTTCCCTATAAATTGGTCAAACCTACTATCTTCTCCATCTTGTGCTTTTTATATCTTTACTAGAGCCACTACAATAGCCTTTTTGCATTGTTCTTCTCCTCTTAGTAGGTTATTGCTCAATATTAAGCAAGTTAATGTTCCCATCCTTGATCTACTAATCAAGTATAATAATAACTTTATACATAAGATAATAAAAAGGTGGTGATTCAATAAGGTCACCAAAAGTACTAGTCCAAGATCTCTTGCTTGTTCTAGAATTCTCAAATTACATAAAATTTAAAGTTAAGTGTCTCTTGTTCAAATAAATTCTTTTACTTATTTTCTTAAACAAAGTAGAATTAGTCCTCCTTACATCTTCTACTAGCGTAGCAAAGAGGTAATCTTTAAATTTAATAAATGCACCCTTAATTCTTTAAAGATCCCCTAGATACATAGCTCCATTGCCTCCTTATTAATGGATCTTAGATATTGTGACTGCGCTCCCTAAAGCACTTAATACACTTCATCAATCTATATTTACTCCTTTGTTACTCACTTTCCATTTCAAACATGATTATCTTCTTTTGAGTTTAGAAGAACTTCTCTAAGAAAAGCTTACACATCATTCTCCAAGAAGTTATGAATCTTGGGGTAAGATTGGTATAGCAAGTGTCAGCCTTGTTAATGAGGAACTTTGAAAAATCCTTTAACTTTAAAACATTATTAAGTCCATAAGCTTCTATTGTCTTGATAAACTTCATAATATGTTCCTTGGCATCTCCCTGATTGCCAGTAGAGACTTTAAATTTTAGACTAACATATTCCTTAGGGTAGGTTTTTCCTACCATATGAGGTGCGTAGGGAGCTTAAGGACAATCATAGAGAAAGAGGATATTTATGGCTTTTCCTCAAAGAAATTAGCAAAAATTTGTCTTTTCTTGCATGATGATTTAATAAATTTTCTTAAGAGCTATTTTATCTATTATTGATACTGAATTTTGACAATCATAATTGCACAATTAAAATATTTTCTCTACAGAATTAAAATAATTTGTTCAATAAAATTTTATTTATTTTTTCTCTCACAGGCCATTCTGAGTGGTAAAATCAAACATATTAATTTTGTTAGGAAAAAATAAAGGTATGTATTTTATCATTATAATTTTTGAATTTCTTTTCAATTATTCTCAAACAAATCAACCTGAACGTTTTTCAATTATATATTCTCTATTTTTCATCTAAATGTTCATATAACGCATCTTTTATGGTTAAAATTTCGTTATCATTTTACTAAGATTATTAAAGGATGTCGTATTGGGCATGATGTCACCAAATATGCGACAATAATTCTATTTTTTTTTATATTCACATTAAGTTTTATGTGCAGGAGTTGTGCCTATTGTTGAACTTGAGATTCTTCTTGATAAGGACCATGGAATTGATAGTACACTTTACGTTGGAGAGAAAATTTGAGCAGAAACCTTTTTCTATTTGGCAGGAAACAACAGTCTGTTTAAAAGGGTATTTTGCGCAAGCCTAGCAGCAAGAGCTGAAAACAAAAAGAAAGCATCAGCTGGGACCATAGCCGAATACACACTCACAGCACTTGAAAAGCACTTGAAAGAAGAGTACCACCTGCTTGTCATTGACATGTCTATGATCCTTTTGCTTTTAGTAGTTGTTTTACTCATAATATAGTTTAAAATCGATTTGAGTTGAAGTTTTGTAGAATATGAATATTTTTGTCTATACAGATTCTTTCAAATGTATTTTTATTAATTTATTTTTAAATGTTTGGTTCTGAAGTTTGATAAATAAATTATTACCAATTTGTGGTATTGAGTTTATTATAGCTAAATAAAATTAAAAAATAAATATAAAACAGTTTGGAAAAAGACCTAAACTTATCGAGGAATGATTTAAAATAAATAATAGAATTTGGGACAAAACAAAATTTGTCACCTTATATGTCTATTACGGACACGTTTTCGTCGTTAAGTTCAAATCACCTTATTTTCCATTTTGTTTTGAGACGAAAAATGAAGGATTTATGATGTTTTATCAAACAATCAGGGACAAATTTCATCCTGAATAATTGCGACATTAGTAAAATTGTCACTTTATATATGCGGCAATGTTTAATATACGCGGCCATGTTTTTCTTTTTATCTCTTTACTTTTTAGGATGTTTTATATGTTTTTCACACTGAAAAAATAACATAATCTAAAGGAATATTTGTTGTAGTGCAAGTTGTGAGTTTACTCGAATTGACTCAATTTTGATCCAACCTATAGGTCAATTCAATTGATCTAAGTTAAATTATTTAAAAATTAAAATAGTATATTTTTACTTTAAAAGTCATAATTAAATGTGATCAATGCCATCACAATCTAACAAATGATTTAAATTTTTTTTATGCATCTTGACCCAATATGGCATGAATCATGACTTGAAAGTGACCTAACTTAAATTAATATGAAAAAAAAGCATGACTCAAAATTGACCTGACTTAAACTCGTTCAACTCTGTTAATGAATGCATCTCAATATGAGATAATAGCATCTCATCGATGATTTCTTAAAATAAAATTTTATCTCTTTTATATTTCAAAACTTGTTATTTTGTAAGGCTAGAATACTATATAAAAATAAACTAGAAGCATGTAATCAATAAATAAGAAATATAATTTTCTCTCAAGATTTTACATGGTATCAGAGTCTCAAATGACTGCAAATAGTCCATTAACCATAGCCAGCCCCATTTCTTCCTCTCCTAACTAATTTCATCACTTCTTTTCTCACAAGCTTCATACTATAAATTATCCAGCATGAAAGCTTAGTTTCTTCCATTTTTCAACTACTAAATCTAATGGGATTTGTTGATGGCACCAATCCTTCGCCACCAAAACTATTCTTAATACTACAACATCACCTGAATCTATTATTAATCCTCCCTATACACTTTGGTTACAAAATGACCAAATGCTTCTCTTTTGGCCTCTTTCATCCCTTGTTAAAAAAATCTTTCCCTATATCATTGGGCTAACATCTTCACAACCTGTATGGAATGCTCTATTTTGGTTCCGCCTTCTAAAGTAGACAACTCCGACACAATATTGAAGTCTAAGAACTTAAGAAAAATGGCCTATCTGTTTTTCAAAATCTTCAACATGCCAAAGAGCTAGCTATTGCTAGGAGAACAATGTTGCCTTTTGAATTTAATTGTATTTTATACGGGAACATTGGTAGTGATTATCATAGTATTATAACTGCTTTCGACATGCACCCTAAAACAGTAAGTTTTATGGAGTTACATGGTTAGTTAATTGCTTATGAAAGTTTGTTAAGAAGTGCTAATGACGGACCTCTAGCTTATGTCACAAACAAATATCCAACTCTGTGCTCAAGATCGATTTTACCCACTCCTACCATACCACCACTTCCTCTTAATTCTCAACCACGATCTGGTCATTGATCCCGTGGTCCTTATCAAATTTGTGATTCATATAATTATAAAGGTTGAGATATGGAAAGAATGTTGTGTATTATTGCTTATACACCTGGTTACACGAACTGAGTATTTATAGGATTTTACAGATGAGAGAGAAGATAAGTTCCTACACAAGAAAAAGATTATCTAAGATAAGTATACAAAACAAATTTTGTTTTAGCCATTTACATATCTTTTATCTGAATGCTGTTGTTTATCCTTTATACGCCCCTGCAAGATGGCGTTCCCATCGTGAACACCGTTCTTGATTCTCATGTCAGCAAGTTATACTTCGTTTGAGCTTTTGTGAGAACATTTGCGAGCTGGTCTTTACTTGCAATGCACTGGATTTTTAGTTTACCATTCTGGACTTGCTCTCGTACAAAGTGATAATCCAATGACAAATGTTTCATTCATGAATGTAAAACAGGATTAGAACAAAAATTGGTTGTGCCAATATTGTCACAATAAATTGTTGGTGTATTTGACAACCCAATTTTAAGCTCATTATGTAAAGACATAATCCAGTTCAACTCTGCGGTTGTCGAAGCAACAGCTCTACGCTCTGCTTCAGTTGATCAGGCAACAGTCTGTTGCTTTCTTGACACCCAGGGTACAGGTGTCTTGCCATACTATATATGCTGATGTAGAATGAAGACTATCTTCTTCTCCTGCCCAATCTGCATCAGGTGAGCAAATGGTTGTAGGAGGAGACCATGTTGAGCAGTGCCTTTCAAGTACCGAAGAAGTCTCTTAACGTGCTGCCAATGAGTTTCGGTTGGTTGATGCATAAATTGAGCAAGTTTGTTCACTGTAAATCCAATGTCTGGACGAGTGAAAGATAGTTATTGCAAGGAACCAATGATACTGCGATATAGTTTTTGCATCAGCTGGTTTGTTGCCATCATTTAATTTAAGCTTTGCACCCGAAGCAAGTGGAGTGCCAACTGGTTTTCCATCAGTCATATTTGTTCTTGTGAGCAAATCAACGATATACTGGTATTGACTTAAGAAGAGACTTGATTAGTAGGAACAGCCTCAATGCCGAGAAAGTAAGACAAGGAACCAAGGTCTTTGACTGAAAATTTGCTCGGAAAAGCCTCAACAAATTGACGTAGTAGCACATTATTGTTCCCCGTCAATCCCAAATCATACACATACACCAGAAAATACATAACCACCCCATTTTTAGAATAGATGAAGAGTGAGGCATAGTGAGGCATCTGCCTTTAAGTCAGAAAATCCAAAAGAGATCAAGAACTCTTTCAACACTAGGTACCAGGCACGTGGTCCTTGTTTTAGACCATAGAGTGATTTTCGTAACCTGCAGACATGATTTGGATTAGTAGAATCAATGAAGCCAGGGGGTTGTATCTTGTATACCTCGTCCTTTAAAGTGCCATGAAGGAAGGCATTGTTGACATCAAGGTGACTAATAGGCTAATTGTTTGGAAGAGCAACTGTCAGCACTACACTTATTGTTGTTGGCTTCACCACAGGACTGAATTTTTCAGTAAAATCTAAGCCCGGCCTTTGATGGAATCCTTATACCGAGCTATAGTGCTATTGCGCTGTGGAGTATATGGAGGGACAATTTTCATAATGGTGTAAAAAAAAAAAAAAATTTAGTGAATTAATGTGAATGAAAAAATATTTATAAAAGTAGGTTGAATGAAAAAATATTTAGGTTTTCTGAATAATCAAACAATGTCGTCCGCCAGTTTCACTGACGGATGTCAGTTTAAACGGCCCAATTTTTTTTTTTATTTTCTAAGCTTCGTCCGCCAGTATAACTAGTGGACGAAGCCATAATTGCATGCAATTGGCATGCACGCAAATGCATGCCAATTGCATGCAAAATGCAATTTTTGGCCGGGTGGCCAACTTTTGTCCCACCCGGCCAACAAATTAAAATTATTATTATATTATTATTATTATTATTATATATTATATAATATTATTATATGTTTTAAAATATAAAATATTATAAAATAAAATATTAAAATATGTTAATGTAAAGTATAAAATAAAAAAATATAAATATATTTAAAATTATTTAATTATCTCAACCATTATTATAAGAGACGAATAAATATTTTTTTAAAAAAAGTTGAGCACATAATATTATTAAAAGTAATAGTGAATAAAATTTTTTTAAAAAAGTTGAGCACATAATATTATTAAAAGTAATAGTGAATAAAATTATGAAAATTATTTCATAGAAAAATAATTTTATATGTACAAATTGGGGAACAAATGAATATTTTATTATTTCGATCTGTAATTTAACTGGTGAACGAGATAATATTTGTTATGCTTGAATTATTTCATTCACTATTTTAAGTGGCGAACGAAACAATTCAAGCATTTGTTCGCCACTCAAAATAATGAACGAAACAATTTAAGCATAATAAATATTCTCTTGTTTACGCGCTAAATTACAGATTGAAATAATAAAATATTCATTCATTCGCCAATTTATGCATATAAATTATTCTTTTATGAAATAATTTTCATAATTTTATTCACTCTTACTTTTAATAATATTATGTGCTCAACCTTTTTTTAAAAATATATTTATTCGTCTCTTATATTAGTGAGTGAAATAATTAAACAATTTTAAATATATTTATATTTTTTTATTTTATACTTTACATTAAAATATTTTAATATTTTATTTTATAATATTTTATATTTTAAA
>CATIWR010258674.1:0-39873 GCA_949677035.1 Omphalea diandra | reverse complement strand
ATATTTAAAAACAACACAAATTTATTTATAAAACAAAATAAACACACTCATATTATTTTTATAAAAATAATTATTTTATATATATATATATATATATATATATATATATATATATATATATATATATATATATATATATATATATATAAGTTCAATCATTTTTGTTTGACACAACACCAAGTCTTTTAGAACTTTCAATAATCATCATTTCATTTTCTTAATTTTTTAAAAATTGCTTACTTTTTTTTTTGTCATATATTAATGACAATGAAAGTTAAAGTAACTATGAAACTTTTAATTTTTATATTTATTATTAAATCATTTATGATACAATTAATCTTTAGCATTAAATAATTTTCAATATTAAAATTAAATAATTACCTTTAATTAGTTTTTATAAAATTCACTATATGTCCGAATATAAATAATGCATTTTAAATTTCCAACTACAATAAAAATCATTATGTTAATAATGATTTCTTTTCAATTTATTGTAGTTCATATATATGACATTTTATTTTGAAGCATGAATAAAATAATTAGTAAACTTTTTGTTCATAATTTTAAATATTTGCTGTTTTTATCATAAACCCAAATAGAATACTTAATTAGTGATTATTTATTACATTGTATTATATTAATAAATATGTATTAACATATATTAATGTAAGGAAATATTAATTAATATTTATATAAAAATTAATTTAAAATTATAAAAATAATTATTATTAACAACATACTGTGCGGATATACGGTTTGTTGAGCTAAAAAATTATAATAAAACAAAACGACAAAGATATTGAAGGCAAATTAAATGATGGTTTAATTCATAACAAAAAATTTAGGAAATCTAAATTTAAATGAGATTCTTTCAAATGGAAGAATTATCTATTCCTTCTGTCTCCATAAAATAAGATTCTCATTCCTGTAAAAATCAAATCAAATATATATTATTTGAACCAAGTATATATTATTTAAGTAATTTAATAAACATTTGACTATGACAGAATCTCAGAATTAACTATAAAATAAATATTAAGTTAAATATTAAAATTATATAAAATTTAAAATTTGGATAATAATATAATAATAAAATATAAAAAAATTATATAATAATTTCATTCTTAATTATAATATTATTTATAATACGTGAATAATATTTTATCATTTAAAATATAAAAAATTAATTTAATTTCTTAATATTTGTCTATGAAATTGGATCTAATTGATTCTAAATTGACATGTTTGATTAATTCTAAATAGTAAATTTGACTTTAATTAGAATTTTTGAAAATGTTTGTCCCAAAAAGAGCCTTTATTTCCCAACTCTAATACTTCCCGAACTCTCATAAGTGCCCAAATAAAGTACAAAATAGAGATCAAAACGTTTGGGGGTCGCTTACTAATTGTTGATTTTGCAGAGACTTGCTTGGTATTGATCATCTCTCCGTCTCTCTCATTCGGCGGCAAGAGGAAATAACATCATTTTATTGAGAAGCGTCTCCAGCACTTAGAGGATGTAAATGGATCCGACCGAGGCAAATTTTTTAATTTTTAGACTTATTTGGTTATTATATAACCGAGTTGGAGTTAAAATCAAGCTTTTAATGAGTTTCTATATAACTTATTTATCTATATTCTTCAAAAAAAAAAAAAACTCTTTTATCTATAAAAAAATATAATTTATGAGTCATATTATGAATAATATTATTACAAATACTCATAAATAACTTCATAGATATAGTTGATTGACTTAACCATTATTGCATCAAATAAAAAGAAAAACTTTCTTTTTTATAAAAACAATATTTTCTCAAATTATTTATAAATAATATAAGATAAATTTCTCACACATTCACATTTTTTTCTCTATTTATCAAGTTACTAAATTTGGTATTCAATTTTTTTATTTATAATTTATAATATTATTAATATAATTTATAATTTTATTTTGTTGTAGGTGATAAAATTATATGTTATATTGATTTTATTTTGTGCATGTATATTAATTATTATGAAGATTAATAAGATATTATAAAATAACATTAAAATATTAAATGGATAATTTTTAAAATTTAAAATTAATTAACTGATAAATTATTATTATATATAAATAAATATAAACAAATTTTTTGATAGGATACATATAAATAAAATTTAAACGAACCCTAAAATAACATATTCATGAACATTATATAAATATATTTTAAAATATTAATGAGAAGAGTTCATATATATATTTATATTTATTTTTATTAATTAAATTTTAAAATTTTTATTTAAATTCGTTTATTATTTTTTTTTTGAGAAAATTCGTTTATTAAGTTTGCAAAAACAATATAAGCGACGTTTTATTACACTTATTCGCAAATTATTCCCGAAGAAATCTGTTGGCTTTTATGTTGAAGCCAACTGAACAAAGTGCCAAAAGACACGTCTGACCCTGGTGAATAAACAAATGGAACACGAACATAATACTCGGCCAAGTGGCGTTGCAAAGAAGCGGTGAGTGTATTGAAGAGAGAGGAGCGAAAACAGAGAGGGAAAAATGACAGATAGAACGAAGTTCAGCGTAATGGTGAGTCTGTTCGAGTGGATACAGAAGAGCAAATACCCGGCGAAGAAGCGTTCCAAGTTTCGCAAGTTCGTTGACACTTTCTGCAAGCCTGATGACTTCTTCAGCGCGATTCGTTTGATCCTTCCAAGTATTGACCGAGAGAGGGGTTCTTACGGACTAAAGGAGTCAGTACTCGCTACTTGCGTCGTCGACGCTCTAGGCATATCCAAGGAGTCTTCTGACGCTCTTCGCCTCTTCAATTGGCGTAAAGGAGGTGCTGCCACCGGTGCCAATGCCGGGAATTTCTCCCTCGTCGCCTTTGAGGTTTTTTTTAAAAAATTTCTTATTTTCATGGTGAAAGGTTAAAAAAAATGATTAGAGAGCCTAAAAGAGTTTATTTATAGAATTCCATTGTTGGAATCAACGGAAGTTGAAAACAAGTCCTTTTATTAATTATTTTTTTCATAAAAATTTCCCGAGAAAAATTGAATATGATAATCTCAAAAGAGAAGAAGATTTAACCCGTAGAAGAACCCCTTTATACTTGGAGGCTGTTTGGATTATAGATTGTTGTGGGTGCACATTATTTTCGTTCTTTCTCAAAAAAATCTCTTTGCATAATCAATTCTTTGGCTGACTACGCATTTTGCATATTTTGGTAACTTAGAAATGTTCCATTATGGAAGTTATTGCTTTCAGTAGCAGGTAACTGTGTACATAATTTGTTTATGTACATAGTCTATGGAAGCTGGATTTCTGGAGCAGGAGGAATTTTCCTGCTTTATAATTATAGAAAAGGTGTTTCAGAAAATTTTCTAAATTAAATTGCTAGAATATGAAATCAAAGCCAGGAAAAATTTTGATTATATTTAATAATTATATATCAATTTAATATATATATATATATATATATATATATATATATATTTATGTATTAATATTTTATTTAGTAATAAATTTATCATCAATTTAATATATATATATATATTTATTAATATTTTATTTAATAATAAATTTATTATCAATTTAATATTTATATATTAATAATATAGTGTTTACTATTATTTATTAAATTAATATATATTGAATAAATATTATTGTTGCTCCTTCATATGTGAATATATTGAAATTCTAACACGGGCATTGTGGGACTATATACATTTGGTTATCTATGGGTATGTTAATAAAATTCCTAAAGTACGTTAACAATAGGTACTTTTGTTCAATTTTGACATTGTAGATTTTATCTTGTTCTACTACTGCTTGGGAAACAGATCCTCCAGCGCAGGCAAGGAGTGTCATCAGGTGGGCTGACGATCAAGGAATTAAATGACTTGCTTGATAGCTTGGCATTGAGTGAAAACAGGTATTCTATTAGATTGTTTTCATATTTTTCCACAAGGAATTTCAATTGTTGGTTATTTGATGGCCTCAAATTAAAGAAAACATATACCAAGGTATCCGCCTAATACTAGCATATCAAACATTTTGGGAAGTCAGATATTTTCATTTTTTATTTTTTAGATGGTGTATTTGTTAATGAAAAAGGGTTAATTACTATTACGCCTTGAGTGTTTCAATATCATACTATATAGTCTTTTAATTTATATATTATTCATTATACTAAAACTTCTTTTAATCTTTGTTCCATTAAACTTAGTATCTTAGAGTTTGCATGAGAGTAGGTTGGAGGGAGTTAAAGAATGAAATGTAAATAAGGCTCATCAATTAACCTTGTTTGTGAGTTTTTTTTATGATATAAATAAGAGCAAAGGAAGGCTAAAAGTTTACATCAATTTACTTTCAAATGTCTAGTGTCATTAATCCTAAATTGAGGGATAAATAATGGAATGGAAAGATTTTAAATAGTTTACATCAATTAATTTTCTTTTGAAAAAAAAGTCCCAAACGAAGTGAAATTAATTAACTTTATTTACATGGTATTCCATTTCATTCCATACTTTTACATTACTCTTTTTAACATTCCTTCCCACTCTAAAAAAATCCCATACAAATTTCTGTTAAATTTATATAAAAAGTCCTTTTTGCCCTTAATTTTATTCTAATTTTCAGTTGTCATACGACACCCACTTATCACCACCACCAGAATCATGTCATCCATCTTTCCCACTACTAACTACGAAGAAATGAAAGAGGCAAACATGAAATCAATCCTTCTTTCTCAACAATCAAATGGAAAATCTAAAAAAAAAAAAAAAGAAACCCAGCAAAATGAAATAGACAAACGACAATAACAACCCGACAATGAAACAAAATGGAAAGTTGTTATTGTGGGAAATAAAAAATGAAATTGTTATTCTTGTGAGAAAATCAAAACAAATTGAACATCAAACCAGTAACAATTTTATCAACAAATCCATTTGACACAGCCTCTGGGTACAAACCCATTTTTTATCAACAAAAGGAAAAAAAACACTTGCAACAACCACCATAATACCCATTTCCTTTTTTTTTTGAAACTTCTCATCCATCGATACCATTTCTTTCTTCCACATTTGAACAAGAAATACCCCATTGATAACCCTTGGAACCAAATTTTTTCACTTTAAAAGAATAATACAAATACAAATTTAGTCTCTTATTTCTATTTGTTTTCTCTTTCTCTTTGTCTAACCAACAAATTATCTTTCTTTTTGTCTAACCAACAACTGCTAAAACCACTCATGAGAGATAAATGAGAAGGCCAAAACGCCAGGCGAGGTTGTTGTTATGGTCCTCTCCCTTGGCATCTGTATCTACGCCAAAACCCTGGCTCTCCAGCCAGATTGTTTACTTCTCCTTTGCCTCCTGCGTCACCCTTCTTTTACTAGCTACCTCCAGCTAAGAAGTTGCCGTCTTATGAAATCACCCACTCTTGTACACGATACCATGCGCCAAAAATCAAATCTACAAAATATCTAGCCACAATTTTAGAGCTACATATTCCGATTCTGGTCGAAAGGAAGAAGCTAATGGAGAAAATGATAATAGTAATAAGGAAGAGGAGATTGTAGAGAAGAGAAATAATGACAATATTAATGAGAGAATGGATTTGGGTTTCGAGGCTTTGTTTGGAGAGATTTTTTTGGAAAATGAAAGTAGAGAGAGGTGGACTTTTATTGTTCTTTTGTTTGTGGAGAGTAGAGGGGAGCAGTAGTTTATCTCTGCAAATTATTCTTGCACATGCCCTTAGGAAGGGTACTTTGGTCATTAAATAAAAATTATAAATCAAATTTTGACTTTAAGAGTTGACTGACGAAATAAGCCATAAAAAGGGATAGAAGGATGTCATAGTCTAACAGAACAAAGATTCAAGGGCGTTTTGGTATGATATATAAAGTTAAATGGGTATTTAGTATAATAGCAGAAAACTCAGGAGGATAATAGTAATGAATTCAATGAAAATTTGGTTTACTTTAATGTTCTTTTCTAGAAAACGATTAATTCAATGTCATTTGTTACTGACATGACTTAGTTAGCAGAAACATTGATAGCTACATTAACTATTTCTGCTAATTGCAGTGTAGAACTATTACTCCGTGTACTAGGTGACATTGATCTCTTTTAGATGGTTAGTTTTGGCTAATTCACTCATTGTCCCTTAACTTATCACTAACACAGTTTAATATCCTCGAGCTTCAAATTGTCACTTGAAAACTATTTTGCACAAATTGATCCTTGACGTCTAACTCCATCCAAGACATAAACAGAGCTGATGTGGCATGATACATCAGCTTTTTATTTTTTTTAATTAGCTATTTAAGAAAATTTCTCTCCTCATTTTTTCCCCATCACTCTACCTCATCATTGTCTCACACTCTCTCCTCTCTCTCTCTCTCTCCCTCTTGGTCTCGTCAGGGAAAGACTATTTGACCTCTCTATCTTCGCTTCTATAATACTCTAAAATAAGTTCGTGTGAGTTCTACTTGTCCTCTCTAGAGGATAGTAAAATTCATCAACCATATAATTGTGGACGAGCTTGTCTTACAGAGACAAATCCACCAAGTATAACAAATTAAAAGTCCTAAATCTAATTAACACTATCTATGTTCATCCCATCTGTTTGTACTTTTCTACATATTATATTATGATATTGATGCTAGCTCTCTATTTCCTAACGAACACTATCATTACCCAGTTGTCTTCAATCCATGCTATCCTCAGTGGTGATTCTTCTCTGCGTTCGCATATGAGTGGATCAACTTCAGCCATGACTTGAGACATTCTCTCTCTCTCTAAAATTTTTTTCTGAGCATTTTGTAGTTTGATGTGTGAAAGAAAAAGACGAATGAAGCCATAGACTTGGATTTCAATAATCAGATCAGTATGTTTTTGTGTGATTTAAGGTTTTAGCTCTATTTATAGAAGGCAGAAGAGAGATATGAGATGTATTTGTATAATTGTTTTCGAAGAAAGCATGGGAGCAGCGACGGGAGATAGGGGTGTGGGAGAGATTCTTTTGATAATTATTTTTTAAAAGCAAAATAATTAAAAAAGTCAATGTATTGTGCTATGTCAGCATTCCATCTCTTGGATGGAGTTAGATGTCAAGGATCACTTTGCTTAAAATCAAAATACAAAAGTGTATTAGTGACAAGTTGAAGGACAATAAGTGAAATTAAGCTGTTAATTTTTTAAAGAAAATATAAATAATGTTGACATGATTAGTATCTAAGGACAAATAAAAAAGGTTTAATTACATATTTAGTATATAAACATGAATCATATCTAAAGAAATGCTAAGTAGTAATAAACAACTCATGTATAGAAGTTGGTGGTTATGACCAACATGAGTGTCGTGGAGGATCCTAGTACTTTTCTCTTCCATTATAATAACTACTCTGGAAATTGTCACACTAGGAGCTTATATCAATTATAAGAATTAATGAATTTATGGATTTAGCTTTTGAAAATCTAATGATTATTCCTATCTATTTCGCGAATAAGTATCAGGTGTATTCATTAAAATATCTAATAAAACGAAATTCAAATTTTTATTATCAACAAAGTAAAAATTAAAATTAGAATCAATTAAATGTCTTTTTTTATTTTTTAAAATTAAAAAATTTAATGCTTTTGTTTCAAAACTTCAAATTTATTCTTATTCCACAATAACCATCACTTGTTAATATATTGTTTTATTATTTTTCTCTAAGTTATTTGCTTTTGGTGTTAGACCTATAAAATATATGTAAATATGAGAACAAAAGAACGAAATTGAAAAGTAACGGCCAACAATTCTACTGAATAAACAAAGAGACTACTTTTAAATTCCTAAGTGCAATTCTTCAAAGAAGCCAGGAAAACCGCCTTGTCACCTAGGTCTGTGGAGTGGATATCAAGGATAAGTGTTAGGAGAGTTCTTGAGGTGGTTCTGTGATAATCAATGTGAATTTGTTTAGCAGATTGGGCATGGAGGATGTAAGGGGCTTCTTAACATTATAAAATGAGGAGACCTACAATTATGATTATGTGGACTGAAGTGGCAAACATGGTAGTATGAAATATATAGCATAAAAGTTTAGCTTGAAGAGAACATAATCAAATTTTATATTAGTGTAGCTGATCTTCATTTGTTTTGGAGTGGACAGGGACTTGAGTTGGGTTGAGTTGTCTATACCTAATTTTGAAATTTAGTATGATAATAAACCACGTGCCTAATACTTTAGCTTTCAGAAGTTTTGACCATAAAATAATGAGTGTTTATTTTCTCTTTCTCACTCTCTCTCATTTTTCATGCTCTTTTCACTTTATTTTTAATTCTTTCTTTTATTTTGAGACTGTTCTGGGTACTTCTCAGTTCTCAATCTTATTTACCCATGAGTTCTGTTAGAATAGTCTATGAATGTTTAATTGTACACTATTAAATTCTATCCAGCCTGAGTCCACCTATACGTGTGGATTTATTGCCACTTATTTGTTTAGAACCAGTGGTTTCTATTTAATTTCTTTTTAATACCTTTTGACTCCCCAAAGTTGCATCGCTTTTACTGTTTTCCCTATCAATAGAAAATACTCATTGTGGCTTCCTAAATTTCTTGAAGTTCACAATTGTAATTCATAGATGCTTCTCTAATCTTTCATTTGTTGTTGTGAATTTTGATTTGTGAGTATATCATTAGTCATTTCTTTTTATCTTTGACAACCATGAGAACAGGGCTGAGAAAACTTCAGTTCTTTCCACTCTGATTAAGAAGACGAATGCTCAGGAAATGAAGTGGATTATCATGATAATTCTCAAAGGTTCTGTTTGATAACATCAAAGGTTAATGATGCCTTTTGTTTATTATTCTTGTTGTTGTTGTTGAAATATTCTTGGTGAGATTTTATGTGTTTCAGATTTGAAATTGGGAATTAGTGAAAAAAGCATATTTCAGGAATTTCATCCTGATGCTGAAGACTTGTTTAATGTCACATGTGACTTAAAATTGGTCTGTGAAAAGTTGAAGGATCGAAGCCAAAGGCATAAACGCCAGGTGTGTTGTAGACATAAAATATGATGCCGTAGAATGAGAATTCGTCATTTTTTGTAAAGCTTTTTTCCTTTACAAATACTTTTATAATTAGAGGTTGCACATATTAGGTTTAGCCAAATATCGAATTCTTTGTTGAGATGCTATTCTTAAATGAATGTGAGTCAAAGATTTACAAGTTTTGGCTTTCTAAAGCACTATATAGGACATAGGTTGAGAAGCTCTCTGTTCAGCTATGCATCCCTAATAAGATTCAACATTATAATTGTGTGACAGCATATTATTCAAAGTTACTTGTTTGGGTATCTTATAAGCTAAGAATTCTTCATTGGAGAACAATCAAAATTTGGTAAGAAATTTTTTCACTTTGCTTGGTAATGATATGAGGGGAATGAAAATACAGAGAGGAAATGGGGAGAGAAAGTGTTGAAGATAAAATTTATTTTCCTCCTCTTGTTTGGATAAGAGAGGAAATTAATTTTATAAATAATAAAATTTTTATTTACCTTTGTTTTCAAATAATAAATTCAGGGGTAAAAATGAAATTCATCTAATTTTCTCTGGACTTCCCTCCAATATAATTCCTTTCTAAATTTTTTTTTCTTTCTAAACTAAAAGAGGATGGAATTTTTTTTTTAATTTTCATCCTTCCTTATTTCCACCATTCCAAACGTAGTGTTAAGGAGTGAGAACACAAACACACACACACATATATATTATGAATTAAAACATTCATTTGCATGGTTGGCTTCATAATTGTCAAAGGTGCCCTGCTGTCAAACAAGTGTGCACTCCTACTGCTTGGCCAGAGAAAGGCATATCTAACTTTCACTGCTATATGGATCTTTCACCAAAAAAAAAAAAAAAAAAAACACCATCACTTTTTAACAACTCACAATCTGTCAGAATCCGGTGCTTACGTGCCATAAATGCAATTGTGTCGCTAGAATACAGCCGAAGTGCCACCTTTGGAGTCACCAGATGCTAATTTTGCCATTTCGACCATGTGCATGAAATTTCTCCCTTTCCACCTTGTTTTAGTTCCTTTTTGTTTCCTCTCTTTCCTTTCTTAATTCTGTTTTTGGGTTTTTCTGTCTCAATTTGTGGGCATTCTTTATCTTTTATTTCCTTTTTTTTAACATTGCAACTAATTTAACAAATTGATTTATTTTTGTGTTTCATAATTTTTTTATATATGTAGCTGATTAGATAAATTTTTTTTTGGAGAAATTAACTTTAAAATTGATTTTCTCAATTAAAGAAAAATGTATTGGGAAATGCTTTTAAAATATTGGAGTTCATTATAATCTCTAATTTTTTAAAAATATTATTTAATTATTTTTTGAAATTTAAAAATAATAATCAATTTACACTTATTTGTATTGAAATTTTGAAAGTAGAAATTATACAAATTCAATTGTTTTTTAATGCAATCCAAGAAATATTATCATAGGGTTAGAAATGTTTTCCCATTTGCACACTGTAGATAATTCAATTAATATATAGTGCTAAATATGCAATTATATAATTGTTAAGATCTTAAATTTCTTAAATTTTTTTTTTTGTGCCTCACGTCGCTTAGGCATGCTTTTGAACCTAGGTCCCAAGACCACTTGGTGCCTTGGTCCATCTTGCACCTTTAACAACTATGGTTGGCTTGCTAATTGCTTTTATGCTCTTCTCTAATTTTAGAGCAAAAGCAATATTTGATTCAATAATAAAAATGATTTTAAGAGGCAAAAAGTTACGTATGGAAAAGTTATAATGTTCTTTCTGAATTTCCTTTTGCTACTTCAAGTAAAGTGAACTTCATATATTAACCAATATAATTTCACTTTATGACATTTGCTTCATAGCAAGTAAAGTCATTGACTTTATTGCCATCAAATGATTATCTTGTGTTTTTGATCATTCGTTTTAAATAATATTATTACGATAAGCTTTTATATTATCTGAATTATTTTTTCAGGACATTGAGGTTGGAAAGGCTGTGCGCCCTCAACTAGCAATGAGAGTCAGTGATGCACATTCCGCATGGAAAAAGGTTCTGGTCTGCTGTTGTGTTTCTGTTCCCTTGTTTTTTTTTTGCTTTTTATTTGTTAATATTTATGCATGAACAAGTAATTTGTTGATTTGAACCCAACCAGGATTTTGACAATGGCATCCACTGTGATATCGGGTGTTGCAGACACTGTAACAGTGTTGGCTATTTTTACTTGTTATCAATTTTTTCTTAGTTATAAAAATGACTCAAATTATAATTGAATCAAAACTTAACAAGATACATAATATAATAATATTTTTAACACCTAAAATACCTATTTATTGCAATTTAATTATTATTTTGTGGTTCATAAATGATATAGTATTATTTTAAATAAAAAAACTTGTAGCAATAACAGCCCATATAAATGCGGTAAGTATAGAAGTACAGCTGTTGTCCTTATCAAAATGCACTAATAGCACCAATAAGAGCTAAAAAGGAGGCCTACTATGGTCAGCCTCCGAAAAAGAAAAGTGGAGGTATGAGAGAGGCATGCCAATGTCACATGTCTTCATTCATACTCTCTGTCAAGCGCTATCCTCTTCTTCTTCTTCTGCCTTTGCTAAGATACTCTCATAAATAACTGTTACATAATGGATGTAGTCATCTTGTAACAGTCATAACAGCTGTATGCTCTGTCACCAATTATTTGGAAATCTAACAATTAATGACTATGCAACATTTTTCCTACAGTCAATATTTGAAACCCTGCCCAACCCTTCTATAGTTGTTTATGAGTTGTCTAGTGCTCTCATTTTTTGGCAAGATCAGTTGAAACCTGTGAATTATATGTTTTTTTCTTTTTCTTTTTTTTTTTTTTTGTGTTATTGAAGCTTAGTTAATATGCTTAGCAAGTAACGATCGTCATTTCATAGCTTGTTTATTCAACAGGTTTAAGTTTCTTAAATGCTTAGTAGGACCAAATTGAGGAGTTGAGGGGTCCAATAGGATAATTCAAGATTGAAGGTTTACTAGCAAAGATCCATTTAGTTCAAGGGATTTTTGATGGCTTTTGCCCCATGTTTATAATTCTTGTCCTTGTTAACTTGTTGGAGTTACTTTGAAAATAGTTACACGTGTAGAAAAACAAAGGGACACACACATAGAGGGGGCATGTGTGCTTGTGTCTTATTTCGTTTCTTATGCTGTGCCAAAGCAGATGAACTTTAGCTTGCAAAAACTGATTTTGAAGGATTGTACATGCTCTTCCGGATTTGAGTTTCATTATCTTTCTATGCCAGGTAGATATGGAGTTTTGGCACATGCCTTCCAAGTTTTGCCACAATTGAGACGGATATTAAATATTACATATTAGACGATTTAGTTAATTTTAGTTATCAACCCTATAATACTTAGCATATGTAATAATAGCCAATTAACACTGAAATAAGAAGATAATAAGAGGAAAGCTAGAACACTATGCATAATTAGGTTTATGCATATGAGAACATTATCTTTATTGCAAGTTTACTTTGTGGACTTATAGATATATTGACACAAGCATGCATAGAAGCTCAAACATATGAATGCAATTATAAACGTAATTCATGCATATGTATAGAAAAACCTTACAAACAGAGGTATATATTAGGTGTGTATATTATCATAGTTTTCCCCTTTAATGTTTTCTAATAGTCAGTGGCCTCATTTTCTTTTTTGTATTCACATAGCTTCATGGGAAGGAAGTGGTTGTTGAATGTAAATTTGATGGTGATCGCATCCAAATACATAAGAATGGGTCAGAGGTACACTACTTCTCAAGGTAGGTATAATTTGTTTTCTTTTGATTTTATTCTATTATTTATTATTTTGTGTGATCACATCCAAAATGCAATAATTGTCAAAGCCACTCTACTCCTCAGAACTCTAGTTTTGTTTCTATCGGTTCTCTAGTTTTTCTGTATAGAAAGTGTAGATTTTTGCTTGGTTCTTCTCTTAGGGACTTGTGGAGAATTCTTTTTTGTTTTTATATTCATTGTTGTTCTCTCTCAATCAAATCAACACGATATTTCTTTGACTGTAAATTTCTCAAACATCTCACAACCCAAAATTTTATAAACATTATCTGAATAATGCCTTCTCCCTGATTCTGTTTTTGACAACCTAAATTTTCATTTGCTTCAATCATAATATTAAAAGAACAAATGAAAAGCATTATTAACATATTATTGGATTGAATGATGACATAGGTGGTAAAGCATCGAACCTTTCCAAGGCTATGCAAAACTGCCGTAAGTATTGTAGTTGCTGATTTTGTTGGGCATTGATTAATTAGATTTAGGCTCCAGCTTAAGGTTGTAGCAAGAGTGGAGCTGGACTTGAGAGACTTCTCTCGAGAATGGAGCTGGAGGCAAGAGATATGTTTACTGATGATATGCAAATTTTTGTGAAAGCCCAGGCATAACTAGATCTCTAGGTTAGATCTCTAGGTTATTCAGAAAAACTTATGGTCAACCATGCATCATAATGGCAATGGAGGTGACTGGCATGAGAAGGAACAGTTCTGTAGAAAAGGAAGATGTATAATTCTAGATTAAAACATTAAACATAGTTGTTAAAGGTGAAAGCGCACTAATGTGCAAAAGGGTCCTGGAACCAAGGGGCAGTGGGCAAGGCGTACGTGCATGCTTTACAGAAGCAAGACAAAGAAAAAATTGTAAAATAAAACTAATAGGACTAAAATCACAGCACAAGCCTAAAATTATAAATGTAGCATATTTAAGAGATAAAATAAAAAAAACAAATGAAAAAAATAGGTCAAGAGACATAAAACTATAATTATAGTATTATAACTACAATTCCTAAAGCATCTTTTATGACAAAACTATAATTATAGTCCATAGTCTTCAATCATCATTATTAAGATCAATATAATATAGTCATATTCTTCTTTATCTTCTTCTTTTTCTTCTTCTTCTTCTTCTTCTTCTTCTTCAATTTTCTCTTCCATGTTCTTCAATAACTAAAAGCCCAACAAAAATTTAACGTCATAACAGCACTATTACAAGTAAAAATTATTTGCTAAAAAAAAAAAAAGAAAACAACAGTTGGCTATAATGTGTGGCTGAAGAAGTGACGATCTTATCATACTGGAAAGTTCTGTTGGCTGAAAGTGCTGTTGCCTCGTTTCTTGTCTATATGATGTGCAATTACTTCTATCTTTTGACCTAATCTTGTTTTTGTTCAAGATTATTAGGTGGGTGTAAACCCATAGTAAGCTATTTTAAGATTTAAAATAGAAGGTTCAGATTACAAATGAATGGCTCGTATCATATGGTATATTTAAATTTAAAAATAAACATGCAAAAAATGAAATATCACAAAGGCGTGCCTTGGCAACGCCTTTTCTTCAATCTTAGGCGCACAAAGGTGTGTGCCTGTGTAAGATCACATGCATTGCAGGGCTTAAAGCCTAGGGGGTGTGCCTTGTGTGCCTTGCGCTTCAGGCGCATCTTCCACAACTATGACATTAAAGGAGTGAGAAATCAAAAAATTGTCACTTTGATAGCAGAGAGGATAAGATTCAAACTAGGATCGTGCAGGAAAATAAATTTTTTTTTTTTTTATTACTGTCTAGATTCTGGCAATATCATTTAAATTTTTTCTTCAGTATTTTTTTGATTTAATAATTGCAAATAGATTTATTTATTTCTTTAAGTCTGAACTATTGCATCTATGGTATGAAAATGTCATCCAACAATGAGAATTTTTTTGATATGATATTACATTGCTCTGATTATGGTTTATTTAGTAGTTCTTGAAGCTATTTTACTCTGGGAACTGGTGCTTAATATGCTTTAGCTTGACGAGCTTCATGGGTACCACACTGTAGGAACTTTCTTGATCACTCTGATTACAGATATGGAATGTCAGAAGTTATTATTCAAAATGTCCTGGCTGAGAGGTAAGCCTCCATCTAAATTTTTGTATTCTAATCTATCTTATTTTTGTTTGCTTTCTGTTCTGATGCCTTTGCCTTTCAATACACACGCTGGGACTGACTTCGATAATTGGATATATGGGTGTTCCCCTCCCCTTTTCTGTAATAATTATAAGTCTTAGCTTCATATTTGTTTTCTTTTATAGCACCTGTATGCTATGAATTGAACTTCTGTATGTAATTTATACATGTGAAATAAATGTCAGATGGGCATATGAATGAGCACCGAGATGAAGCCAGAAAAGCTTCGGGAGAATATATTAAATTTTTTAACTTCTAAATTTGACCGTATTTTTTGCATTACAATGCTTTTAGAAGTTCTGAAGCTATCTCTCTGGTCTTACTAATTTTTGTTTTTCCTTATGTTACATAGGTGTATACTTGATGGTGAAATGTTGGTCTGGGACTCTTCTTTGAATCGGTTTGCTGACTTTGGTTCAAATCAGGAAATAGGTTTTTGCATAATTTGTTTTAAAGTTCACCTTTTTCTTCCTTTATTTTGGCTGTTTTATTTATTTATTTTTCTCTTGTTTCCTTTCTTTTCCTTGTGCTATATAATAATTCGTATCATGGATCATTGGTTTGCAGCAAAGGCAGCAAAAAATGGACTTGGAAGTGATAGACAGGTTTTTTAAAATTTTTTTTTTGGTTGGAAATTATGGTTTCCTATGGCTCTAGATTAGAAGCACTGGTGAAGTTTAATTTATATGTTTTCTCATGCAGTTATGCTGTATCCTTTGTGACTGAGTTCATTTAAAGTTGAGGTGGGGTATAGCTTGCCAAGTGCTTTGAGTTGGAAAAATAAGTAATTCAATCAATAATCAGAATCAAACCAGAGATAGATAGAAGGCACCTTGACATGATCTCCTAGATGTTGCTTTTGATATCCTTTACGTTGGAGATACGAGTGTCATTCACCAAAGCTTAAGGGAAAGACATGATCTTCTCCGAAAATTTGTGAAGCCTTTGGAGGGTCGTTTAGAGATTCTGGTACCAGATGGGGGTCTCAATAATAGACGTCTTCCTGGTAAAGTAAATCACAATATTTAATGCATTATTTGGTATAATCTTATCATCTGCTGATTGAACAATGCATGTGAAAATTAAGCAGTTTATTTTTTTGGAAGTAATTTTAATTGTTTCCTTGTTAATGGTATAATGAGTTAGTGTGCTTTGGCCATAATTGTAGAAATGAGGGCAGTTTGTTTCGGGCTAGTTGTTTTTTTTTTCTTGGGGAAACCAAAGCAGACTGATTCGGTCAATTTAGTTTAATCTGTGTTTTACTTTCAGATTGGTTTGGGTTCGATTGATGCATGTAGTGGACAGCATATATTATTTAAGTCATATAGATTTAGCGATATCATCATATGCATAAGTCCAACAATTTTTTTTACTCCTATAGCAATTGAAATTGAGAACTAGAATTTGATGAAGTCAAAATTTTTTTTGTTTTTTTTTTTTTTTCCAATCTCATATTCTTGTGTGAAGCATCTTAAGTGGGGAGGAATATCAGTTCATGCCTAATGCTTGTTCAACTAAGCACGTGTCTTTGCTGAGTGTGGGTTAAGTGGTTCTTTTTTCTAGTCACATATGGTTTATTGGGGTTTTCAGCTGTTTACAATTTGGTTGTTCTGATAATATTTGTTATAATATATTAATATGTTGATTTTTTTTGCCATAGTTTTCTTAATAATGAGCAAGTTTTCTCTCCTGAATTTCTGCAATCATGCCCATGCTAATCATACAGGGGAACCTCCTTGTTCACTTGTTGCTCATAACATGAATGATGTTCAGAGATTTTTTGAGGAAACTGTTAAAAACAGGTTGGTGTCTTTTGCTATTTAATTTATGGCCAAAATCTTTGTAGGTCTACCAACTTTTTGCCTGAGATATTTTTATCTTATCTTTCCAACGATAATGAATGGTTAAAATAGTAATGTGCCACAATTTATTTTCCTTTTGCTCTTAATGGCTGCATGTTTTCAATTGGCATGCAAATACTAGTTTTGATGGTCAAGCTCTTACTTGGCATGTGTTGGACAATAAGGAGGCTGGTTGAAAAGTCTACTAACCTTTAGTAGCTTTTTGTTCTTTATGCAGGAATCTTGGCTCATTTAGAATAGGGGTATTTCATAATAGTAATATTTTCCAAGTCTCTTTTGGACTTCCTAATTTAGTCTTATTTTAAATTCTTGTTGGTTTAGGATATATTATTAGTCTTTATTCTTATAACAAGTTCAAATCATTGGAGAAATGAGGTCTGGCACTCTTTTTAACTTACGGCATATTTGGGGCAGAATGAGGGTGGGAATTGGAATGAGAATGAGTCATTCTGTTTTTTAGTGTTTGGTTGGACAAAAAAAAAAAAAATTACAGGAATGGGAATCCAATTCTCATAAGAATGAGAACTACATATTTCCCATCTCCCCTAATTAATGGATTCCCATTTCCATAGGAATCAAACATTATTTGGTTTTTTTGCCTATTGAAAGTCGTCTTAATATTGGTGCTGATGGTTTTGGCAAGTACATTTGTTATATACATGATAAGATTCACAAAGAATCGCCATAAGTATGAAAAGAATCGCCATAAGTATGATAAGAATCGCCATAAGTATGAAGGATACAAGATAAATGCTAACTTAAGATGTAGATTGGTTGAATTTCAAGGTGACATGATTATGTTTTGTATTAGGCCTGAATGGTTTCTTAAAGGTGCTTACATTCAAGGAAGTTGGTCCGTTGATGGATTTGAAGAAATTTAGTTTGAATCTTGTGTTTTTGAGCTCCTTAGACGTGTAGGTGTAAGTGACATTCAGTATCAAAGATCTTATTTTGCGTCAAGGTCACAACGAAGATGTGTTTAATGATGAAGTCATAGCTTCCTTCCTTCTATGCCTTGTTTAAAGGAAGAAATGAAGATATTGTTGTATACCAAGTGGTTTTTGCAAGAGTTGGTAATAAAAAATTTCTCATCAAATGGGTGGGTTGTTCACATTTTGGTTGTACTTGGATAACCGAAGAATTGTGAATGGTTTGTCTTGATTTTTATCATAGGTGTCATGATTTTAACATGGGTTGAGTTTTTTCCAAGCCGGGGAAAAATAATGGAGCACGATGATACACATTTACAAGTGGTATGCGAAAATTAATTCTGATCGTCAAGTGCTCATCTTAGCTTAATGTGCCAGTTGTCCTACATAGTTATTTGTCGTTAATCTATCAAGTTGAAATAACCTTTCACTGTCTTTTTCTAACTTTTGGCAATACTTAACATCCAAGGTAGTAAACTAGTAATGTGATGGAATCTCTTTCTTTGCACTTTATTTTGCTCTTACACTATGAAGTCTAAGTAATATTTTCATTATTGTGGGATCTCTTTAATCTTATCTTATTGCAGTTGTTACCTTCAAGAGGTATTCTTGTGCAACAATCAGTTTCTTTGAGCTCTTATCTTTTTTCATCATTTGTCTTCTGATTTGATTGATATATTGACCTTGTGATTTTAATCCTTGATAACACAGTCCTCTCTTTCTCTCTGGTCATATGGGCACCCATTATTCTGCTTGTGCTAGTTTGAATTGCATTTTAATCTTGATCGCAGTCCCTCTGGGCAACTTTCATCTTTGTTCTTGAGGATTAGTGATTCAGTGGGGTCAAATTACTTTATTAGAGTTGTTATATGGTTTTTAATATTAAAATCAACAATGTGTGAGGGTATTTACTTTTGAAGTTCTGTAATTTTAATTTAAATTATGCACATTCCTTCTAGAGATGAAGGGATCATATTAAAGGATTTAGGCTCAAAATGGGAACCGAGTGACCGAAGTGGGAAGTGGTTGAAACTGAAGCCCGAGTACATACAGGCTGCTTCTGACTTGGATGTTCTTATCATAGGTTTTTATTTCTGTCCCTTTATTGTTTTCTTTCTTTTTTTTTTTACATTAATTGTCAATTTCAAAAGCCCTTCTTCCAATGTTTTTATGTTTGCTTCCAGGAGGATATTATGGCTCTGGGCGTCATGGAGGAGAGGTTTGCGTACTTTATAATTTTTTTATTTGTTGTCTTTTAACAGAAAAGCGAATGCAGAAGTGTTGGGCATGGTAACCAATGTTAAGAATACGATGCTTTATTATAGTACTATTTTTTACTTCATTCTTTGGACCTGTTTGGAAAGAATTTAATTGAGCTTGGTCTTTATTTTTCTGGTTCTCAGAAAATTAAATGTGAATTCCCTTGCCTAAACACAAATTTCCTTGTAAATTATAGGTGGCTCAATTTTTGGTTGGCCTTGCAGAGCGTTCTGCCCAAAATACACACCCAAGGCGGTGAGCATTTACAAACTATGGACTATTTCAGACAACTAGTTTGTTATCTTAGCTTGCCAACTCAATGCTGCGATCCTTTTATTAAAATTACTATCCCATGAATTTGCTGAATAATTGCTTAAGTTTTATATGCTAATGAATGGTCATGAATTTGGTTTCAAGTTCACATTTCACTTGATGAGATGAGGTTTCTTTTTGAGGGGAAAAGAAATATAAGCTAAAGAGGAGGTAAAATTTTTAGGGGGAAATTAATGTACTAGAATGTAATGAATTGAGGCAACAGCTTTTGATGTTTCTAGGCACAACATGAATTTTTAGAGATGGTAGGGTGTTAGTTGGGATTTTCTTTTATAGTATATTTCTCATTTTTCCATTTCTTTTGCATTAAAGGCACAATCATGCACATATCGGGTGTCCTTTTATGACTTATCTTCTAATTTCTGAGCACCATATTTAGTTGTAACCATGCTTGAGACACAGACATGTTCCTAAAAATCTTGGGTTGGACAATGCTCTTCAAAGCATTAAATTTATGTCAGTAAAACCAATCCAAATTACCTCTCTGACTTGTAAATTTTTTCATATAATTATACATCAAATTGTGATTGTAAATGAATCATGAAAGAATCTTTGTTGGTCTTTGCTTAACGGATTTTCTTTTTCTTATGTCTTTTAAAGATCAATGTAATGAGCACTGCAAGCTGCTTGGGTCAAGTATTGAAAATGACCCATCAATTTTTTCCATTGGCCTTCATTGCAGCCTCACCATCGAACCATCTTTTCAATCCCAATTTCCTTACCCACTTGTTTGATAAGCTCAAAGTAGTAATCTCCATCTCTATTGGTAACTGGTGAGGCATCAAGTGATTTGTGGAATATTGTTTCATAATTTGAATATACAAGAAAGGTTATGATATGTATTCTAGTTGGTCCACTCCATGTATCACACATGATGGATACACACCCTTTTCTTTTCATATGGGTTATAATAAAGGGTTGATTCCTAATGGACAGTGGGGGCAAATGCCCCTACTGATCCTCCGAAATCTTTTTTTATTTATTCAGGTGAATTTCAATTTTTTTCCTTACTAAGTTTCTTTAATTTGTTCTCATTATGTTATCTCATTCCTCTTTTATTATTATACATTTGATTTAGTTTAAATCTATCTATATAACTCAATTGAAATTGGGCTATTTTCATCATTTTAATCGTAAATATTGAACATTAAATCAACTTTTTAATAAAATTCATTTTATACTTCTTTAACTTTTTGAGTTTGATCTATTAAATTCTTATTTTTCTTGTGTGAGCTTGCACCTATAATGTTTTAATTATTTTGGTATCCTATATAGAGTTAGAATTCTCAACCTCATAATTATGTAAATGCCTTCAGTTCCACTTAATAATAAATTAATTGTAAAATTTCTAATTTAATGAAATTGAGAACTTATTTAATGATATTGACTTGAATAAAATTCATGATCAATTCATCAAATTGTAAATCAAGAAATATATCTTAAATATTCTTGATATTGATTAATATATCTTTGTTTTCCTGTTTATGTGTCTATTTATATTAACATATGTTAATTTTACTTTTAAGATATGCATGTAAATTTTTCCCCTAGTAGTAAAAGTTTCTGGATCCGCCACTGGTTCTAATGATGCTATTTATTCCTTCATAAAGTTGTATTCTTTTGGGAGAAGTACTTTTACTATCTCATAAGCACTAGGTGGAGGTATGTTACTTCCAATTTTAGCACCTACTTTTATTAGTGGTCTTGTCCAGGGTGATTCAACAATATAAAAAGACAATTATATGACCATAAAATTGCTAAGGGCTTTTATTAGCTTAGCCTTTTGGTTCTTAAACCATTTGGTATTAGTTTTAGTTGCTTGTTTTGAACTATTTTATTCTCTAACTCAACTCCCGTGGCAGCCAACTCTATATTTTGTTCTTACTATTCTTTTTCCACCTCTTCAGTCTCATTCATTCTTTCAAGTTCTTTATTTTTTTACCCTGCAAATTTGCCAAATGTTGCTTCAATCAAATTCTATGGGTTACTACACTAAAATTTCAGTTTGTAGTTGAATTTTAATTTAATAAATAATTACTTTAAATTTAATTCTGAAAATTTCATAATTTTTTGAGAGAACATATACATGAAATATTGTTGTTCAATTTTTTAAGAAGTCCATTCACTAAATCAATCAAGCTGAAATTTCTAATTTATGTTTAAGTTTCACTTTGTTTATATTATATAAAATAATTACTAAAATTGCAGAATAAGTAGAAAACATAGAAAATTATCTTTGTCTGGTATTTAACAATCTCTTTTGCTAAATTGATAATTTACATATTAGCAGTATTATTTAAGCAATAACTTAATGTCTTCTCAACTTTTTGCTTAATATACAGTAATTAAAAGTTATTATGAAGTATGCTAAAATTTTTGAAAGTTTGTAGATCAAGCTAATGAATACATAATATTTGTAGATCTTAATTTTTTTTAGATCAAAACCTAAGATTTAACCAGAAATTGCAGAATAGAAGCAAGCAAGATAATAAAAAGGTAAAATCAGTGCACCTCTTTTAGCCTTTAGTGTAAATAACTTCTCGTTTTAATTATTTTCCTCCTTCATAGCAATAAAGATTATAAGGAAAGGAGTGTTGACGAAGTTTGTTAAAATTAAGGAGGATCATTTGATCAAAACCGTTGTGTACCCTTCTTGACCTTACATGAATAGATTGGGCGTTACCCACCCCATTTATGTGATCAGGTTGGGCCAGGTTTTAGATATTGAAACCTGGGTTGGGATGAGTTTGGGTTCGAATTTCATAAAAGCTTCCCTAAACTCGACCTAATTAAATATTAAATATATATACATATTTATATAATTAATTATTTACATTTTTATTTATTTGTATATAGTATACTGTATGAATATATTAAATGTAATTGTAATTATTTGCAAATATATATAAATGTACATGAGGACCTACATATATTAAATGCAATTATCTAAAATTATTGAGTATAAAATAAAAAAATTGTTTACCCCTTTTTTTGTTTCAAGGAGAAGTTTTTATTGTACAGAAATATAGTGCATAAAAACATGATGTTTTTCTGTAGACACATTACAAATATCATCTGTAAAGTATTCGGTACGCATTACGAATTGTTTCTTATATAAGGATTACCTTTAAAACAAAATCTTATTGTATTAAAGGGACTCTAAATTCTTTTAACCTATAAGTTTACCAAATGAAAAGTCTTTTTCCTTTTATTAAAAGGAGAAATAGAATAAGAGATGAAGCAGAAGGAGCAGAATTACTCCTAACACTTGTGGATTATTAAGAGTTTATAAGAGAGTTTTCATGTGTTGCTGAAAACTTCTTCTAAAGCTCAAGAGGCAAAGAAATCTGAAGAATAAATACTGAGTAACCTAGCTGAAATTAAATGAAATACCAAATGGCTTCATCTGTGAAGAAACTTTACTATACTTTTGTCCTGCCAACTCGTGTGATAATGAGGATATATTGAGCCAGCCTATACCAAATGAGTTGTGCTTTTCATGCAACAACTGAACTGAAGTATAGTTTTGAGATTAGCTCAACACTCTTACTGTAAGTTATAGATAAAATATTTTTTGCATCCTCATTGTGTGCACTTTCAAGATATAGTATGTAATTCTGATGAGGCTAAAAGATGATTAGCTTTATTTGATCACTTTTTCAGTTGGTGGATTAATGCTGTCACCTTTCTGCAGATTCATCTCCTTTTGCAGAGTGGGTACTGGATTATCTGATGATGAGCTAGCTGCTCTTGTAATGAAATTGAGGCCTTATTTTAGGTATGATATTTTAGACTGGGCCAGAAGGTTCATGACCTAAAAAATGGCTAAATTCAGAAAATGTACAATTGCTTTAAAAAATTTCGAAATCTTTCATATGGCCTATACTTCACATATTATTTATGGTTATAGTCAAACTTAAACCTGTATTTTCATTCCCTTTTCATGGGACGTTGTGGCTTCCATGATACCTTTTTAAATGCATTATCACTCAATTAGGTTTAGAAGGAAACATTTTAGTTCACCTTCAACTTTATTTTTAATCTCAATTGATGAATAATATTACTTTATTGATCATCTTATTTCTCGGGAGGAAACATTGGACCTTAGGTGCATTGAAATTGATATGTGAATTATAATTCATATATAATTCCATAAGAGCGGTTAACAATTGTATATTTGGTGAATTTTGATGTTTTATTTGGTCATTGACCCTTACATCTTATTAAGTTAATATTTTGTGCAATAGTACTTTATATAAAAATTGTAGAGATAGATAATATGGTGGAGGGACATATTGACCTGGCAATTAAGATCCTATGGAACAGTGCATATTCTAATCTGCTTATTTTCTATCAGTGGTTCACTGGGTATGAAGTGAAACTTTTGACCTTTGAGAAACTAGTGTTAGAAAATGTTGGTTTCTGGTTAATTGGAGCTAACTATTTCATGCTTTTCTTTTCTTTTTTTATTTTTACCATTTCTAGTTTAGTTTAGTTTATTTTTTTTCTTTTTTCATTCTCTGTTTGAAATAGGATAAAAAAAAAAAAAGATGTTAGAAGATAGCTTGTTCCTCAAAAAATCGAACATGAGTGATCTTTTTTAGCATCACTTATGATTTTTTTTTTTTGGGAACTTTTCTTGTCTACCCATTTCATAATTATACTCTCTCTCTCTCTCTCACACACACACACACACGCACAGATGCATGCCCACCCCCGAGCTATGATTCATTTATTAATTTTCTGTTTATGATAAAATAAAAGTATTATGTATGTGTGTGTGTGAAAGTGAGAGAGAGAGCAAAAATAAAAAGTGCTTGATGACTATCATGGCTTTATAACTATTGACTACAAATGTTCCATTTGTTTATTTTTCTTCAAAGAGAAAAAAAGAGGTGGTGCTTAAGTGAGGATGACAGAAATTTTCTAGATGAAAGGAATAAAATTACATGCACATGGTAGTTCAATCCTTGGACTCATTGAAATTTAAGACAAAGGCAGAGTGCTTGCTAAGGAAATTGTTTGATTTTTTATATTTAAACATTTATTGCAAGAAAGAACATGAAAAAAGGAAACAGAAAAAAGAAAGAGAAAAAAGGGGGGAGGGGGTTGTCTTGCATGAACTGCACTTTTCAATGCAGGAAACTCTATTTCAATGGTGAAAAATAAACTTCAATTGGCCATATATTGTAGATAAAGCACCTTTGAAGTTGTTTTCTGAAGGTAGTTGTAATGTAGGAGAACAAGGAAAATTTTCAGCATGGTTTGCGTCCTTGATCACTGTTTCTTCTAATTGCCACACCAAATTTGGATTTTGAATTTGAGGGTCCATTTGTTCTACCCATTGTAATTTTTTTTGAAGAATAAGAAAAAGAAATAATAGGGAAAAAAATTGAAAAAAATAATAGTTATTGTAAAGTTATATGGTCTGTGGAGTTAGGCTAGCTATCAATTGGCAACTTTGCTTGCTTAGATGGCCTCAAACCATTCACTACTTTTTTTTTCTATACATCTACATTGTAGACTTTGCCATCTTTTGTATAAGTCCATGATTTAGCTTTTCTTTAGCTGTCACTGAGAGATCTAAATATATCCTTGTTGATTGTTCTTTTCTTTCAGGAAATATGAATACCCAAAGAAGGCACCACCAAGGTTTTATCAAGTTACAAATAATTCAAAAGAGAGGCCAGATGTGTGGATTGAGAGTCCTGAGAAGTAAAATTTTCTATCTTGGTCTCTATAGTTATGGGGGAAAAATGTGTTCTGACGTAAATATTTTCACTTACTGCTTTTCCCTTCTTCTTCTCTTGCAGATCTGTCATACTTTCTATTACTAGTGATATTCGGACTATAAGGTCTGAGGTGAGTTTTTGTAACTGCGTGATCTTTAATATTTTTACAGGAAGTGAAAACAATGTTGCATGAGATAGCGTTGCCCTTGCATTTGAAAGGAGGTTGTTTTCATGATCTGAATCTGTTACTTTCAGGTTATAATACAATAACTTTGATGTAACAAACTTGTGCAACTGCTAGCTTAGCAAAATCCCACATGGTTAGGAAACAAGATTTCAAGTGGTTTACATAGTCCAATCTAGACTACTAAATAACCTGGGTTAAGTACTTGAACGTTATTAGCAAAGATTGCATTTGTACTTTTGCAATCTATCTGATTTGACCTGAATTAATTTAGCTGTTCCATTACAGGTATTTGCTGCACCATATAGCTTGAGATTCCCACGTATTGACAGAGTGAGATATGACAAATCTTGGCATGAGTGTGTTGATGTTCAATGTAAGAAGACAGCAATTTTTCATGCTTCAATATTTGGTGTATCTTAGTGTTGCATAAATTCAACTGTAGATATCCCTCTGACCTGGAGCTATTGGTCCATCTTTAATTAGCTAATTGTTTTCTTTCTCTTTGCAGCATTTGTAGAACTAGTACATACAAGTAATGGTACTAGACAAAAGGGGAAAGAACATGGAGGCTTGCAAGACAAACAACCAGCAAACATGAGATCCTCAAAAAAGAGAGGAACAATGAGTGCATCTGTTGTTCCATCTCATTTTATTCAGACTGATGTCTCTGACATTAAGGAGGAGACCTTAATATTTTCAAAAATGATCTTTTGTATCCTTTGTCTAGTTAAATTGATTGCTCCATTTTCTTGCCTCACATGACTGAACACATAATTTTGTTTTTGATTCTATGTTCCATATTCTTCAAACCCTCTCTTCGTGTGCATGGCTTCTCATTGTGGTTATGCTTTTGTCTTAAAGTGCAGAAAACTTTTCTTTCAGATCATCTAATCGGTTTCTCTTGACATTATCCCAGTATAAAATTAATTTATCTTACCTTCGAGATTGCAGAAGCTGTCTTTATATGGTATTTGTGATGTATTAATTTTAGTGTCTCTAGTGATAAAAGTATGTTGTGTTTCTTATGATTTTTAATTGTCCCTTATTCTGCTTGCTTCCAATTTATTTAATCTCTCCTAAAGTGTTGATTACTTGAACTCATTCTAATTTGAATTAATTTTTATGGATCCTAGCACCGAGAATGGAGGAACTTTCTTCCAGTTTATTTAAGACTTTGAGTGATATAACAATAAACTTTGAATCTTTTTTGGTTTCTTTTCTCGGGTGCATCAGTAGGTTCCTTAGTAATCACAGACTTTGTTAACGTGCCTTCGACCAACTCTCTTGAGTCCTTACACAAAATGGTCGCTGAGAATGGGGGAACTTTCTCAATGAATTTAAATAAATCAGTTACCCACTGTATAGCGGCTGAAAGCAGGGGTCTCTCTCTCACTCCTTTCTCAACCATGCACACACCCTAACACAATTTTTGGGGGTGGAACAATATCACTAAAAATGATCTCATTCTCAGGTATTAAATATCAGGCGGCAAAGCTTCATGGAGATGTTATTCATCACTCTTGGGTATTAGATTGTTGTTCACAAAAAAAGCTTCTTCCTTTACAGCCAAAGTGGGTTCTGGATTATTTTAATTGTACTTACTTTGAAAAGCTTACACACATAGAGATGAAATTAGATGGTAAAATGCTTTTGACACAGTATAAACTTTTGAAGGTACTTCCTGTTCCTTACTGACACTTCAAAGAAGAAGTTACTGGAAGATATTGATGAATTTTCTGATTCTTACTACTGGGACATTGACCTCGCAGACATCAAACAGGTACTTACACTGAAGCATTATTGTTGTCTACTCATATTTGAATATGTGTTGTATTAACTGGCATACTGTATGTCAAAATCATAATAGAAGAAGATGGTGATTTTCACTTCTATGCAAGCTTCTGATTTGGAGTTTTTAGAGGGACCTCTTTGGATGCTACCCAACTTGATTGGAGGGCAATACATTTTAGGTTGTCTTAAGTTCTTTATGTATATGTCTTTTGAGTTTATTGAAGTATTCCTTATCCTCCATGATGTATTCTCGTTTCTTTATTTTTATCACTAAGATTTCTTTCCTTATTTAGAAAATAAATAGAATTCACAATTCTGGTGACTGAACTGAGGACAAATTTTCTGGAATGAACTAAAAGAGTTAGTTCACTAATTGTAGGGACTTAAAATGAAAAAATAAAAAATAAAAAAAAAGAAAAAGCATCAATCGAGACTTTAGATAACTGGGGGTTCAATTAAGTTTACTAGTTTGTGAAATGTTATTGTAACTATGTCAAAATATCTCATTTGTATCAGTTATAACTTTTAATCTTTTTAACCATTCAATCACAAAAACAAATTACAGGTATTTAACTATACTAGAAATGAATGGAGCTGGTCCATGAATTTGAGAAAAAAAAAGGAAAGAAATTTTTGAGAGAGAGAGAGAGGTGTATGAATGTAAGAGCCATGAATATGTCTTTGTCAACCAGCATAAACATAAACAAGTAGAAGATAGATCAAATAAGTCAAGCTTGATTCAACTATGTCTTGTTTGGGGTTGGCTTCATGAGTTTTTTCTTTAGTTGCACTTATGCAGAGATACATCTTTAGAAAGATTTGGGTTGGGGGATAATTGAATTCCGTCAATCAAATGCCTTCTTAAGAAAAGTTGTAGTTAAGGAATCTATTGTATTTAGTGTTACTTTCATTTTTAACATCCTTGCACTGTGATCCAAGTTCCCTTGCCCAGTCCTTCCCACCTAGATGCCAGTATGACACGTTGTTGACAAAGGATGCGCTATCGTCCTTGGCTAAGTTCTTTATCTCACATGTTTGCTAAAATATGGCATTTCATGACATGACTCATTGTTTTCGGGAATGCCCTCTATCCTTTCCAATTTGTCACTACATGAACTTCAATGTAGTGTTCTGTCTTGTATGGAAAGCTGCAATCTAATATGCATTTGGAATCTTAGTATGAGAAGTGTCAGTGTCTTGTGCTATTATTCCCTTACTGCAGCCTGCTCAGTTTAATGACACTAGGGATCTAGTAGGCTCCTAAGTGATGCTAATATTTTTACCTATGTGGTATTTAAAATCTGACAAGGATTAAATGAAGAGAACATAATTTATTCATAGATTCTGAGTATTGAATGAATGGAGACTGGGAAGAGTATTGAGTGAACGAAGAAGTTTTTAATTATTTGAACATGACAGATTTGTGACAGTTTATTTAGGTTGAATTTAGGGTTTAATTGAAAGCTACAATAGGCTGAAATCTGGGTGAACAACTATGATTTGAAGGGATTAAGGTTAAAAATTGAGCAAGTATGAGAAGGTTTTGAAGCTATTTGTAGCATAAATTAAGTGCTGTAACAGCAGCATGTGGACAATAAATTAATGTAAAAGAGTCTAAGCATCACATCCAAGGTTCCAAAGCAATCACAATAATAGTTGAATTGCATAACACAACTGAAAATAAAATTAGCATAGTTGCTGAAGTCTTTGTTAATTGAAAACTCAGATAATGAATTAAAAACATTACAATCATGGGTATATATGGACTAAAAGCTAATCCTAAACCTCTAAAGATAAGAACTTCAAAACTTCTCAATCCTAAAAGGATTTGTTTTCACTAAGAAAACTAAAAAGGAATTAATGTTAACCTAAATCAATTAGGACTCTAATAGGACTTTGAAATAAATATAAATACTCCTAACAAAATCTGGCAAATTATCCAGCCTGTCCCATTATAATTGTCATTTAATCCTTTTTGGAATGTCTCAATTTGCATGCCACTTTCGCAAAATAAAAATAATTTAGCATTGATTTTCCTAATCTATCCTTCATCATGTGAAATTAATGGTAACTTTATGTTTTCAAGACAAATAAAGAGATACAAAAAACAATTAAATTCATAAAGAGGGATATATAAGGAAAGATAGAATAAAAAATGAAAGTTGGCATGATATTAATAATGTTTTCTTAAACTACGTGTAAAATGGAAGGTGACAACTAAAATAGTAAAGAGGGTCCAGCAGCTTATTTATTTAGATAGACCTAGAAATATAACTCTAAAAGACTAGAAAAAACTCCATAACTTTTTCTGTGAACCCTACATTAATTATGAACCATAAGTCCAAGATTGAGTCTTTGAATTTGAATCTCATTGCATTCCTTGTCTGTGTCATTATTACCTAAAACAATATATTTGTTAGTGAAAAGTAAATGGGATGAAGTTAGTTGGTCATGTTTTTCCATGAAAATAAAAGTGTAATATTAAATTAAAGATTGGTGAACATAGCATTTGGTTGTGTATGAAAGCTACTGGGCCACAGTTACTCTTGAAAATGAAGATAAATGATATAAACTTTGGCTTTAAAATGCCAATTTATGGGACAAAAAGTTAGTAAATGGTATAATAAATTATTAGATTAAAAGAGGAAATTGTTTGGAAAGGTCATTTGCTGGACTTGAAAGGATAGATGCCAAGTCACATTATAAGTTGACTTGGTTAACCATGGTCTTCTGATGGAAGAATTGCGAAAAACTAAAAACTCAAAAAATAAAATATGAGCTGAAGTTGAGCTGAAAACTGAAACTGAACTGGTTAGTAGTTAACCTATCATCTAGGTTTGGGTTTTCAACTGTTGCTCAGTTTTCAGTGTTTTGGATTCTTTTATTACCTCTAGGAAGCATCTTAGAAAACATCAACGCTTTTTTCTCACCTCTCTATATTTGCTATGGCTGATGATACACAGCAAAATCTGGACTGAAGAGAATAATT
Source organism: Omphalea diandra (assembly GCA_949677035.1). Taxonomy (NCBI): domain Eukaryota; kingdom Viridiplantae; phylum Streptophyta; class Magnoliopsida; order Malpighiales; family Euphorbiaceae; genus Omphalea; species Omphalea diandra. The sequence goes on along the minus strand of CATIWR010258674.1, from coordinate 9,755 downwards.
ATGTATTTACCCTATTTCATTTTTTTTTTCAGCTTTTGGACAGCATAAATGCTTCAGAAGATGCCAACAGAATTGACTATTACAGGAGAAAGCACTGTCCAAAAGATAATTGGTCTTGCTTTCATGGCTGCTCAGTGTACTTCCTTTCAGCTCAGTCTTTGTAAGGTCTCTTGACTATGATGGATCCAGATTAATTTTCTCTCGACTGTGTGGTTTTATGATAACAATGATGAGAGAAATTGTTGGCTCACTTTCTTGTAAATTCCCTCTTTGTTAGAACACCTGATTGGGAATTGATGTTGGGAGTTAAACTGAGGAGGTTGAAGCTTGAAGTTCTTATGGGTGGTGGCCAAGTTACCAATAATCTTGCTAATGCTACCCATTTGGTGGCCCTGACAGTACCAGGATCTGATGTGGATTTTGATTTTCTTACCAAGAGGTACTCCAAAGATCAATTTAGGTTTTGCTGCATGGTTTAATTTGGATAGCTTGCTACTTTTGTTCATGCAAGTTCTTATGCTTGCTTTTGAACTACGAAGCACCAATACTTCTTAGGGGTTGACATATGTGTGTCAGACACACTGCAGACACACCAGAAAACTTGTCCCCTGTTTTTTTTTTCTTTTATGCTGGGGACACGCCAAGGACATATGGGGGAAATGCCAGGGTACAGGATTTAAAATTTTTGTGGAATTTTGGGATCAAATTTGAAAAAAAAGGGTCCTCATATTGGGTCAAAGAATGAAACAGAACTGGTCAACATTGTGAAAACCCTAGCCAGTTGGCGGCTCTGGTTCTTTCTCTCCCCATCTAATTTTTTTTCCTCCGTTTTTTTTTTTTTCTCTCTCTCTGTGGTGGAACTCTAGCCACTCTCTCCCTGTTGTTCGATCGTTGCTTGAACTCTAGCCACTCTATTGCTGTGTTACTGCTTTATCCGTGTCTCACTTTTTTTAGAAAATGCTGTTTGCCGTACCTGTATTCATACCCTTACTCGTATGTGTATCCGTGTCGGTGCTTCATAGCTTTTGAACATAATGATGTAGCAGAAATATGAACTGACTTCTAAGTTAACTGTACCAGACTTTTTGAGTACTATTTCAATGCAGTGTATTGTTTTTTTTCATTGGCATTAACTAGGTTAAGCTACCTAAATGAACTTAGCTGTTCCTTTTTTTAAATTATTTTTTACTTCTAATAGTACTTACCACCTGTCTTGAGAATATAGTTGAGAGGCAGTGTCATTGTTCGTGGAATGTTGCGACAAAATTGATTTGCTATTCATCGGTGAAAACTAAACAATGATTTTCCAGTTGCTCATTCAATGGACTTGTATCTATGGTCTATATTGGTGTTGCAAATTGCAACTCATTAGTATGAAACATTTTACTAAAATTTTTATGTTTCAAGTGATTTAGATTTGCTCCAAATTTGTTCCCTTTGCAAGTTCTTGTGAGAATCCTTCACTCGTTGGCCTCTCCTAAAAATCTTGGAATTCCTAAGAATCATGGATATATGGCAGAGAAAAATTAGCTACTATATATGATCTCCTAGCTGTACATAAGTAAATTCTAGATTTCCAACATTCCTAGGCTGGTGAATGAATGTTTTTGATTCCCAGCTTGCTTATGATCTCTTGAAATCTTAAAGTAGGTATTCTGTTGTTAGAACATTTGCTAGCTGATAACTTGATCGCGTAAGGAGTGCTGATCAGGCCACTCCCAGCTTTTCCTTTATGAAGTGCCTATGCACTTCAATGTGTTTAGTGCAATTATTTTGCAGCGGATCACGTGAAATATTGATGGCAAATTTATTGTAAACAGTAGTCTTATAGGTCTTACTTCTGACTTTGAAGATAATCTATAAAAATTCACAAACTTCCTGTGCTATAGCTCTAAATCCATCCTCAGGACTCGCTACCAGAGTCTGTTTCTTATCCGTCCATGTTTGTCTATCATATGTCTCTTTATTCTTCTTGAAACAAGATTCCTCTTCCTGGTGTGGCCTTAAGGTAGTGTAGAATCCTATGGATAGCTTTTAAATGTTTTTTGTTCAGATGAATCATGAGTTCATGTAGTATTCTCCAGCATATCTGGCCCCGCGCACGCGCGCACGCTTATGTATACACCCAGCAACTGGTAGGTAAAATGAAAGAATTCAACCAAGTAGGATAGGGTTTTAAATAATATACAATGCTAACTCATAAATATATATTTACTACTAACTAAAAGAATAAAAAAGAAGAGAAATTAAAGAGAGTGCCTTTGCTCTGTTCTGAATCCAGGAACATGATGCTGAAGAATGGAAAACAAATGCAAACTCTTTGTTTTCCAGTTTACTTGGACAACAGAAAATCTAGAAACCTCTCTAATGTAGGTTTCCAAACACTTGGATAAATTTGTAATATTGGAAAATTAATCTAAATTTCTCAATATAGAAAAAATATTTGAAATTAGACATCATATTCCATTTTCGAGTTTTCTTAGAATAATTTTGTGGAACTCAAGAACAGACCCCTAGTGTCAGGGATGGGTCTTGTTTTTTTCTAGAAAATGTTTGAATAGTAGATATTGATTTTACTTGTATATTCCTTTTCTCTAACTGACTGTTGCTATTAATTCACAGATGTTTTGTTCTTTAATTAGACGGACATTTTATTTATTAATACTTGTTTTAGAAACCTAAATGAGAGCGAGACAATGAATTTTCTTATTTCTTTTCTTTATGGGTGGATTGTGGGTAGTTCCTTTCCTTTTCTTTGAATCTCGTTTGACTGACCTAACTTGTTTTCCTACTTTTTCGTTTCAGTAAATCAAATTGTTGAAAGTAACTGTTCTTTGCGGGTGGATTGTGGGTAGTTCCTTCCTTTTTCTTTTGAATCTTGTTTGACTTTTCTAATTTGTTTTCCTACTTTTTCCTTTCGGTAAATCAAATTGTTGAAGGTAACTGTTTTACTTAAAGTTTGTTGCACTTTCTTTATTGGGGCGTGCAACTTCATCAGTTTGTTGTTTTCTTTTCTTCTATTTTTTTTTTTACTCAAGAGCTATATCTTATTATTCAAACCGTGTACTATTTCTTCATGGAAAATTATAATTTTTTACAACTGGATTTTTACAGTGATTATTGGCTATTGACAATGAAGCTTACCATCAAATATTTAATCTGAAGTTAAATTTTCTTAATTCTATTCCTCTTTCTGTAGTCTTTCAGATAAAGAAAAATATTTTATCTGGAATAAGAGGTTGTTTGTGATTGGATGCCAATGGTTGGAGGACTCCTTGGAGAGAAAGGAAAAATTGCAAGAGGACACATATAGCTTGAAGCCGTCTGTGTTGCAAGAGTTAAATATTGAAGGGAGGTCGGTGCAAATCTGCTTATAGTTTGAATGCATTATTTATGGGCTGCATGTTTGAAGCATTGGAAATTGTGAATCATGCATCACCATTGCTGTTGAGAGTGCAAATAGAAAGACCACAAATCTTTTCGCGTTTTCACTGTTGTACCCATGTTCAAAATTGGACAAACTTATGTCAAGTGTACTCATGTTCAAAATTAGGATAAGAGACTTATGCCATTTGCTTACGTGGCTATTAACTGTCTATTGTTGGTTTTACATAAGTGTTTGTCGGATCCAAAATTAACTGAAATTTCAAAAAAAATCTTTTTTTTTCAATTTTTTCTAAGATCATTTGAAAATTTATTATCAATTAAAATATCAATCCTACAAATTTGTTTTCCCTGTAATTTAAAATTCGAGTTGATTATGGGTTCCAAAACTGAAAAAGTAATTTAAATGAAAATTATTTCATAGAATGGCACAAGCTTTTCCACATCAAATTTAGCTATGGGTACAATTGACATAAGTTTGTCCGATTTTTGGTAAAACTGCATATTTTGAAGGCTTGGGGTATAACCAGAAATGTGAGAATGGTTGGGTTGTTGTTTTGTTTTTGGGCCTGACTAATATAAAAACCTAAAGTTGGTCATCTTGGGTAAAATTGCCATTAATTTTAGATATGTAATACTTGTTTGCATATGCCTGATTGCATTATTTATCTCGGTATCATGTATCCAATCTTACTTAAGGGCAAAAGAGAGATTTGTGGTATGACTTAATTTCTTGCCTGTTGAAACTCATTTGACTCCAACATCACGTGTGTCAAGTTTTTAAGATCTGGAAATAAGATTTTTTTTTTTTTTTTTGATGATGACTGATGACTAACGCCATTGGTTTATACTGTTTTCTTCCTTGCTGTAGCAAATATGATCTAGATATGGAAGGAGCCTCTTGTAACGTTGATGATTTTGGAAACCAGAAACCTCCATTTTTTCCTAACAATGCAACAAAAGATGGAGGTGGCAAACCTTTTTTTGAGCACACAATCATATCATGCTCACCCAAGAGAGATGGTAAAAGGAAAAGGAGACCTGCTAGCAGGATCGTGGAGAAGGGGAAAATAGGTCCTAACAAGGCTCAAAGATCACGGGCGCGTATTGGAAAAAAGCCTGCTAAAATACACGAGAGTGACTCAGATGAAAGGGGTTCTCTTTATGATAAGATAATTGGGGGAAACCATGAAATTGAACCAACTGGAATAGAGAATTCAGAATCAGCTCACATACAAGAAGTAGCCGAGAACGAGGTTGTGGAAGATACTAGAAGGGAAGAGTGGGTTGGTAAAGCTCATGATGTTGAAATGGGTGCAAGAGATGAAGGAACTGACAAGTGGATAGATAAAGCTCCTAATCCTGAAAAAGGTTATAGGCAGGAGGAGAAAGAGAATACTGAGAAACTAGAAGTTATGGTTGATCCAGTTCAAGCCATGTTAGTAGAGATGATTCCTAGCCTTGGAAGAGAGAAAGTGGAAACTACAGAGATACTGGAACGTGAAAACCCAACTGTAGATCCTATTGCGCATACTGTGAAGAAAAAGAAAGTCAGCTATAAGAATGTTGCCGCTGAACTGCTCAAGCATTTATAAAATTTGAAATATGTATCACGTACCTTGCACATAACTTCTCAACTTAGTATTTTATTAAAATGTGTAAAATTTTGTACTTCTTTATTAGGCTTAATCACTGAAGAATTCTTGCACTTAAGAGCATTTTTTTTGTCAAATATCTCATATTTCATTACATTCTCATTTTTGAAGTTGATATGATTTTTCAGTGATCGGAAATTTTTGGTGCTGATGGGACATTTTTTTCCCCAAAAAAAAAAATCAGCTGGGCAACATAAACGTGCGTTGAATTAATCCCTTGCTTCTAATGTCTTCTTCCTTGAACAACTTTCTAAAAGGCCACTTTATGCATTGCTGTATGACGTAGCCACGTGCGATGATTTTTTTTTTTAATGTTTGCAATTAGCTCTCATTTTTAATTTTTTAGAAGATATGGAGGTTAGCTTCGGCGTCCTTCAAATTTACTCTCTCTCAGCAGCTTCCCTTGCATTAGTTGCCAAAGCCCCAAAGGCATAAATGAACATGTACGCAAAATGAATTTATTGAGTCAGTTAGGTATTGCAATCGAACTTTAAAGGTGGCTCCACTTCATATCCCCACTTGTACTGCGGATTATTAACTTAAACACATTACTAACTTTTGCTCTTAGTTTGTCATTAATTTCAGTCAGTTTGTTAGTTTATCTTACTCGCATGTTCATGATAATGGTCTGGTACCCTCTTAATACAAGATAGATAACCACCATTTCTTTCTGCTTAGATGTTTTCTAACTAAAGTATCAGTTTATCTCAAAGTGATAATACTTTAGTTTATCTCAAAGTGATAATAAATGATAAAATGTTCTTTTTATCAAATTTATTCATAAACTTATATTATTTTATTAAAATTATTACTGATTTTATATTATTTTGTCATAAAACTCATTTTTCATCAATATCACCTCTGATTTTGGTAATATTTCGTCATAAGAGTATAAAATATTGATTAAAAAGAGCATTAACTTAGGAACGACAAGTGGACGAAGCGATAACTATCATTCATCCTCTATTCCACTCTCTTGATGGAGAGAATTTTTCTCCTTTATTTGCTTTCGCAAAGACTCCTAGCCTCATGAGAATTTTTCGCAAGATAAATATTTTATTTTTTAAAAAATATAATTTATTAAATTATAAAATAAAAATTTTTAACAGTATTTTTGCACACCATTATACTCAATTTAATTTATTTCAAACAAAATTATTATTCTACGAAGATACCGCTCTTTCACGTTATTCAATTAACAAAATTTTATTGTCAAAATGAACCTATATTTTTTAGATTTGAGAATTTAAGGATTTGAGAATTTAGAGGAAGTTGTGTTTTTGTTGAAGCATATATAAGTCTAGTTCTCTTAAATTGTATTTATAACATACGCACTTTCTTTAGTTAGTAATTTGGATTTTTATGACGAAATAGTTAGGATCGGAGATAATTTTGATAAAAAAAACTTTTATGATAAAATAATACAAAATCAAGAGTAATTTTGATGAAATAGACAAATTTAGAGGTAAATCTGACAAAAAAATTTATTTTATATTTTATTATCCCTTTAAAATAAGTTCAAAAGTTTATTTGATATTGTAGCCGATGTTTTCTTTTACAATATCATGGAATCCAGAACCCACAAAATAATTATTGATCTCAGCTGTAAATAATGCTACTAAATTCGTGTTAGATGACATTATTTTAAGTGATTTCTAAAACCAGAGCGTTATTTTTCTGATTTTAAAAAAATTAGGTTCAAAGCTACAAAACTTTAAAAATGCATATCGAAAGTTCTAAAAATAAAAATTCATCTAAAAAAGGAAGAACAAAAATTAGAATATAGTGTTGACAAATTTTGTTTTAGCGCCATCCTACTAAATATGAATCTCAATATTATAAAATCTACCTCCCAATATTTTTTAAAAAATATATAGAGTATTGAATCCATCTTTATATAAAACAAAATCATCTAACTAGTAAAATTTCTCTTTCTTCCTCCACTCCTTTTTCCTTTCACTTCATTATTTACAACCACGATTTGCTTGGGACCATTTTTATTTTTTTTCCTTTTTTTATTATTTTTAATATTTTTTAAAAATAATTATGAGTGCCTTTTAAAAATAAATCTATTGATATTTATGTAATTTTTTTCTTTTTTTATTTCCAATTATCAAATGACTTGAGTTTTCCTTCATGAAAGGATGACTTTAGTTATTAAGTTTATTTTATTTTCTTTTGATTTTTCTCTTAAATAATTTTGATTAATTCATTTCAGGTTAAAAAAATCAAAATAAAAAAACAGACATAACTAAATTTATGTTAAAAAATATATTTTTAAAATAAATATATAAATACAGTTCTATACTTAAAAATAAATTAAATATACTCTCTCTCTCTCTCTCTCTCTCTCTCTCTCTCTATATATATATATATATATATATATATATCTTGAAATAATAAAATTTATATTCAAATTTTTTTTTTAAAAAATTTCAGTTCAAACCGGATTAAATCAAATTTAGTTTGATTCATAGAAAATTTGGTTTGGTTGGATTTCTATAAATTTAATTATCAAATTTCAATTTACAATATATTATCAATTTGAATGGAAAATATTGATGAAAGTTTTCATTATTATAATAATCATATATCTTTTTGTACTTTTTAATAATTTATTTATTGATATATGCATTCATTTATTAAAATGTATATTTATTTATTCAAGAGTGATAGATATTTTGTTATTCTCCAAAAAAATTTTTTAAAAAAAAACCAGCAACCGTTGAAACAGATGAAAGCTTATAGTTCAATTTCATTGCTGAATTAATCATGCCATATGATAGACTCGAGACTTGATCCCATTGGTTGTATATATTGTTAGGACTTTTAGGGTATGAGGTTCAATCTTCCCATATAAAAAAATCATGACGTGTGATCATGTATGCATTAAATCAATTTCTAAATCACAATATAAAATTTCTTTAGTAGCTCACTCAACTTCTTAAGGTGAGATTATTTAAAAATAAACATCAAAATTTAAATTTTACTAATATAATTCCTCAATTAATACTAATATTAAAAAAACAACTAATAAACAGGTCGAATGGTAATTATTAATTATAAGGTTATTTATTGCCATTAAACTAGCATGCAGACTAATGAGTAGTGAGTGAACATTGGTGAATGTGAGGGAGTTTTCGGCAATAAATACTTCCGAGTGGACAATTTCATTACCAACAATAATTTGTAAGGCTTCTTTGTGAACACGAAAAAAAAAAAAAAAAAAAGAAGATGGAGCTTGGGACACCGAAAACAGAGGCTTGTCTAAGGATTGTTGCAATCTTTCTGTTGGTTTTGACAGCTTGTTTAGCAGGCTTAGATGTCCAAAAGAAGAACATGGTATACCTTGAAAAGAAAGTCACCTACAAGGACTTAAAAGCTCTCATGTAAGTTCCAATCATTTTATTGAACTTTTCTTCTTTAGCTATTTTAATTCGCATGTATGCGTGTGTGTGTGTGTATATATATATATATTCAAGCAAAAATAACTAAATATACATGTACATGTGAATTAAAATAGCTAAAGAAGAAAAGTTATATGTATATATATATATATATATACACTGACGACCTCTAGTGTTTGCGTATAGAGTATTGGTGTATGTGGATTCCGTGGCTGCTGCTTATAACCTTCTTCAATTGAGCAGAAGTTCTTTCTTGCATTGTTACAAGAAGGGAAACTTCAAGGGTTCTTATAGATCTGTAGCTTGGTGCTGTTACTTATTGGATCAGGTACTTTCTTTTATATATATACACATATATATCACATACTCGTATGCTACTATGTTAAATTTCCGGGTTACAAGAGGCATACTTCAGGTCAGGCCTAGATCTCTGTTCTATATGTGACATGGTTGTACCTTAACCTCTTCTAATGACTCGATACTTAATAATGTTTCATTGGAGGATGGCAAGAATAGCAATTTCACATGTCTCTTTTTCTTCTAACTTCTGTAAGAAGGAAAGGAAACTTGTGTAACGATTGATGACAAGGAAACTCATGAACTTTGACAACTTTCAAATTCTATGATTATTTTCATGTTGATCTTGTTAATAAATATAGATATCGTACAGATTGCCGTGTACATAACGTTTGCTGCAAGCACAGCAGCACTTGAGCACTCGGTTCTGGTCGTGACTGGTGCAGAAGTGTTTCAGTGGTTGAAGTGGTGCAACAGGTTCTCTAGATTTTGCTTCCAAATCGGTGGATCAATACTCTGCAGCTACACAGCCTGTGTCATTATGGCCTTCATATCCTTTATTTCAGCCTTCAATTTGTTCAGGCTCTATTCACCCACTCACTTTCTGCTCTTAAAGGGCACATAACTAATTCTGGGTCGCTGTCTCTTTCTCCCTCTTAATAATGGAATCAATGTATGTTATGATGGTAGCTTTGATATGAGCAAATATTATTTTCGCCATCTTTGGAGTACAATTGATGTCTAACTTACTCAACCTTAAAAATGGCAAAAACTTCAAGCTAAAAAATTCATGTATAAAGCACACCTTGTATTAAGTTTTTAGGTTCAATATTTGCCTTCACATTTCTAAAGTCACTTTTTTGCAAGGTTGTCAAAATCGAGATTTTACCCTAAAATCGGTAGAGGACCCTAAAATTGAAATCGTAAAATCGTAAGATTTTACAACATAATAAAATATCATTTTAAAATATAATTATACATATATAAAAATATAAATAAGATATTTTTTAAA
>CATIWR010258627.1:0-37074 GCA_949677035.1 Omphalea diandra | reverse complement strand
TATATATATATATATTTAAAGTTCAAAAACAACAATGTGGGCAATCCTAATAAAATAGACCATAACAAAAGCAAGCTTGAAAATCCAGTCCAAGCTATCCTGTAGCCATCATTTTCCAAGAACACCTGCAAAGATTGCAACAAATTCATGCCATTGTTAAGGCATTAAAGTTCACCATAACAAAGGAATTATTGCAAAAATAATAAAATGTTGAAGGAAGAGGAGAAGAGATTCAAATTCTAAACCTATTAAACCACAAATATACTATTGAACCACAAATAATAGACACTGAGACAGATATTACAAACATAACTTTCCTCCTTAGGTTGGAAAGAAAACTAATTATTGCCTCCAAATATATTTCCAACATTATCTTTCTAATACAGCATGACCACACATGATCACATATGGAAGTGTGCACAGAGAACATAACATGAACACAAGCACACATTTGCATGCATGTATATTTGCATGCATAAAATTCCTAAAAATATATACTCAGATTGTGGCAACAAATCCCCACAAAAATATCATCACCCTTGTATGATAAATCCAAAGTTGAGACAAAACTTTTGAGCCAATTCTTGCATACAGGTGAAGTACAAATCTTATACATATGTCAAGCTTGAGAATTAAGCAAGATGTATCATTTTACATAAAAATCAGCAGTTATAACCTGTATAAAACAAATATGACAGTGTTTAGCAGCGAAAAAAGCAAGTAATAGCAAGATGGAATTCAAAGCATACCATTGTTGAGCACATCCTAGATTCATATTTGATACACGTGAGCTTCAGAACCAACAGTAACATTGGTAACAATAACAACCTGCAACATACCAATAATGCATAAATTCAATAACATAACGATAACAAACATAAACAAATCACATTCCATGTCTAAAAAAATGAATCTAAATCATACTTAAATACATACCAAATCCTTCTAGGTGGGATTAGCTAAAGTACAACACAATTCTTCAAAATCTTCAATCAGAGATTCCTCATCTAGATCTTCCTTTAAAGGAGGTGCACCACATAACCAATCTCGAGCACATAGCAATGCCTCTGCATTTTTAGGTAGAAGCGAACTTCAAAATTTGTTTAGAATTCTTCCTTCAATGCTAAATGCTTATTCTAAGGCAATAGTAATGATGGGAATACTAAGAATATCATGAGCCAATAATGAAGGCTCATGATATCTAACATAATTATCTTTCTAGCAGTTAAGAACCTCTAAATGAGCATATTGCGTCCTATCCAATCTAGGTTCTTCTAAATACAAATCCAACCGTGATTTAGTTTTTGTAGAACAAAATTGTGGCTATGAAAACAATCGAAACCATCATCATCTTCTTCATCACTACCAAAACTACGAACGGTTTTTATGTTGTAGTTGAATCAACAACTGAATGTATGTATTCATCTAACAAAGAGTACAACTTATCTCAAATTTGAATGACAAGTTCTTTAGAGCCACCACCATATATTTTGTCTAAACAAAATTTAATAAAATTTAACTTCTAGCGAGGATCCAAAATTATTGCCGTGGATGAAATCTCGTTACATGAGCACTAATATTTGTCAAATTTTTTCTTCATATTTTTTGCCATTTTGCAAATTATATCGTCTTCATTACCATTATTGTACTGTTCCTCCTTTAACCACAATTCAATCTTCCAAACTCCATGAAAATATAAATTGGCAGTAGGATATTTGGTCCCAGAGAAAAGAGTAGAGATTTCATAAAACGGTTTTAGGAGTTTCATCATCAGCTCAGCTTGACTCCATTCCTCAGGTGTAGGACAAGTAATAAATGTTGAATCAACTAAAGCCAAATTACTAAATGCTCGTTGAAATAAAAGAGCACTCTCTATCATTAAGTACATTGAGTTCCACCCAATTGGCCCATCTTGTCGTACTTGCCTACAACCTAAACAACATTGCAAAATACACTGTAAATTTCACCTTTCTTCCATTTGTACCTCTAACATATTTTACAGATTCTCTAATTTTCTCCACAGAATTATGAGCAATTTTCACCCCTTCTTGCACAATCAAGTCTAAAATGTGAACACCACACAAACATGAAAAAAATTACCATTACTTGGTAAATACTGTCCTAAAAACTCCTGTTTCTTTAAAACATTCACCATGACATCATTATATTCAGCATTATCCAATGTCATAGTGAATATTTAATTCTCAATCCTCCATTCCTTCAACAAGTTAAACATCTTTTTTGCTAACACTCCACCATTATATGGAGGTGGAACATAAGAAAAGCATAAAAACTTATTTTTTGTAACTTCCAGTTTTCATCAATAAAATGAGCAATAATAGTTATTTAAGCATCAGTGGTAATTGTTGATCACAAATCTGATGTCAAACACACTTTACTAGAGTTAAAACTGAGAAGACACAAAAGTGTTTCCTTTTCCCATTTAAAGACTTTCATCACATCAGATATTGTAGTGTGTCTTAAGAAAGTTTGGACATTGGAGTTCAAATAATTATGAATATCTCTTGTTCCTTCATGCACCACATAAGAAAAGCTATAATTATGTTTAATTATACCAAATGCAACTTTCTCTCTATTAACCTCCGGATCAAAATGTGAACTTTCACCTATTTCATTTTTCTTAGGACAACAATCCACATGGTGCAATAAATTTTTAGTTCTATAACCAGGATTTGTCAAATATAACTGCGAGCACCACTTACATTTTGCCCATTGATTTCCATCATCTACTTGAACTAATTTCTGAAAATGGTCCCATACGTGGGAAGTGCTTTTCCTACCACGTTCGGATGTAGAAGAAATGCTTTGTTCTACCTCATCTTCATGTGCTTCACTTGACATGAAGGAACCTGCATAATTGATAAATCATGAGGAAAAACTACATCTAAAAGATAAAAATTATGTCTAAATTTGAAATAATAAGAAATAAATAGGCTGCCTCATTTCAATTTTTTAGACTTAAAGCTCAAATGGGTGAACAGAAGAAGATTAGCTGTAATACATGTTCTGAAGATTCAGTCTAAAAGGACAGACTGATTGGAGCTTGAAAACGTTCCTCTTTATTTACTCAAAATACAAATCACTACAAAATTTAATTCTATGATCATTTGAGCAAAAATAATTGGTCCTAATGAGTAACTTAAATACACCACTTTGAGGACGTAATAACAGATACTTTATTCGTGTATTTATTAAAGACACTATTCCCCATTATATCTAACGTCATTACCGGTCTGGAAGAGCAGTGGCAGTGAGTAAATACCCATAACCCAGTTCAAAATCTCATACAATGATACATGTCACCGAGAGTGCGAGACCAATAAGTGCACGCTACCCTACCTCACTGATATATTCACATTAACCTGTAAGAGTTTTGCCTTTTAATTGATATCAACGGACACCAAATATGTCATTTAAGGCACAAGTTTTATTACTATTGCAAAAACCAGATCAGTCTATACCCTTGCAAGCCCAAATAAGAAAAACAAAGATGAAATAAACGATAGCTGTAAATCAACTTTGGAATTTGATAGGGTCGAAAGAAATGAGATTGGCAAAGGCATAAATATAGAAAATTCACATCAGAAAAATAATGAAGGACAAAACTGGGATTGAAAATATGAAAGCCTCCAACTATTTGAATAGAGCTTATTGCAGCATTTGTGTTTGCAAGCTCAAATGGCCTAGAATGGTAGAGGGAAACAGATTCACAGAGTAAATTAGCTAAAGGCTTTAAACAAAAGAGTACAACCACTTCTTAATTGCAATGCCATAACTAGATCAAATGGGGCAAACCAAAAATTAAAGCAAAAATAGAATACTCTGAAAATATTATGATATGAATAATTTGCTTGAACAAGATTAGGAAATGGATAGCAACCCATTACGGCATGAACTCAATAGCACTCCTAGCAAATAATAGTATTAACCCTATAAACCATGACGAGAAACAGCAAATCTAATGGTAATAAAGAGCAGTGAATGGTTAAACAACTGACCTGAGCTAGATTGAATACTTAACGACGAGGTTTTTGCCGGATGATGAGAATTTAAGGTGAGGAGAGTGAGAGATTGTGGCAAATTAGATGACAAGAAGAAGAGGATTGAAGGCTAAAAGTGCCGAAGATGAGGATTGACATCCTTTGCTTCCATTTTAGTGGACGAAGAAATGGGTAATAATTGGGTCTCAGACCCAAATTAAGCTAACCCATATAATTAAAGGTTAATTATTAATGGCCCATATCTGACCCATTTATATTTATAAAGCACCCATATATTATCATACCCATTTAATTAAGGGTGGGTTAAGGTGGCTTAATGGGTGTGGGCGGGAGCTGCCACCCCTAATAGAAGGTAGCAGTGATGTTGTTTATGGGTTTTCTATTATTTCTTGATTTTGCAATGGATCTTACTGGAAAATGGAGGACCAAATCTATTGAGGAGTGGCATGTGAATTGTTGGCAATTATGGAATAATATAAGGAGATTTCTTCTCTTCTTTGAATCCCTTTTTTTTTTTAATCTTATCATTCCCTATATAAGTACGGGAATAATTTCCAAATCGCTATCAGAATGCAGAGTTCGTAAATAATGTCGCGAGTTTGGTATAAAAAAAGGGTTTGTAAAATTCGTTATCCCATCATTCGCTAATGAGGAGTTTGTGGATTTTTGGGTAAAAAAGACTTTGGTCAAAATGAAAATTTTAACGTGGAACTATGAGTATAATAGATATTTTTTAGAGGATATTTAATAAAATTTTTAAAAATGTCTATAAGAATTCAGACATATTCAATCATAATTTTTATAAAATTTATAAAAATTAATCACTATTTAAAAATTTATTAACTTTTAAAAGTGATAAACTATTTTAGACTTTAGATTACTTTTTAGTATAAAATATCTATTTTTTTTTCATATTCTTTTAAAATTTTTCAAAATTTTTATAAATTTAAAAATAAAATATTTGAAAATTATTTATAAATTTCATAAAAATTATTAAAAAATCTATAAATTTTATAAAAGTCGTTGACTTACAAAAGTGTATAAAGTATCAATTAAATGTGCTCCTCTTTATATGACTTTAACAAAATTTTTAATAAAAAATGAATTTGTCTAATAGAAATAAATTATAAAGATGTAGTATAATTTTTTGAAATTGAGGATTAAATAATACATTAGACAAAACTAGAGGTGATAAATGAGTTGGGTTTAATTGTTTTGGGTTGGATCATTTTTCAGGTTATATCATTTCTAGGGTAATACATTTTCAGGTTGGGGCAGGTTTGGGTCGCCCGGATTCAAGTAGATTTGAGTCACTCATCGTGCCGTCTACACAGAAAAGATTCGTATTGGGTTTAGATTTACTCTTAAAATTGATATTTTGGATCAAGTTATTTATTATTCAATTTAAAATATCCATTTGAATTGTTTTTATCATTTATGTAATATTTTTTTATAATTTATTGAGAGAGAAATAATAATTTTCACTTGAATTTTATTTTTAGTAAGATACATTTTATATAAAATGAAACTTAGTTAAAATTTTTTATTTTTATTTAAATACTTAATAAATTAAATATAATTTATTTTTTCAAGAAAATGACTATATATAATGAAAATAATTAAATTAAATCCACGTAAAATTATATTCAATCATATATCGTAATTTAAATTAATTTGCAAATAAACATATAATATTAATGATAGAAAATCATTCATTATAAAAAAAAAATGTGTATTTATGATAAAAATTTGTGTGATAAAATTAGATTTGTCTTAATATGTGATTTTATCACGATAAAATCAATTTTATAGCAATTATTACAAAAAAAAATAAGTAAAATTGTGATAAATTTCTTTTACATATTAAATTATATAAAAAAAATTATGGTAAAAATTTAGTTTAATCACTCAAAAATTCAAACACTTATGTAATTTTAACTTGTATCCAAAATTTCTAATTAAGTCAATTATACTATAATTTTGCCAAATTGATTTCAATAATATCTCAAGTCAAAAATATAATTTAATAAAATACATTTAGACTTAGATGACTTTTATACTTTTTCAATTAGTTTAATTAAATATAAAATTAAGTTTACGACTTAATTAATATACTATTTTTTATTCAATATTAAATTTATTATGCATTTTTGTCTAAGGAATTTTAATTTTATATTTAAATTTATAATTTATAATTTATAATTTATAATTTATAATTTATAATTTATAATTTTTAAAATTTAAATTTATAATTCATAAAATCTCTCGATCTCTATTTTTTTTTAAAAAATACTTTCTCTCTATCTTCTTTAAAAAATTAATTATATATTTTAAATAATAAAATTTTTAACTATTCTAATAAACGCTTCTAAAAAATATTTAAAGAATCAACTACATGAGTTTAATTAAGATAATATTTTTATTTAATTTAATCTCATTTTTACTTAATTAAATTTATTTTATATTTTTAGATGATGAATTTTTATTTCATATTTAATTTAAAAATAAAAATTTAAAAATTTAAATTTATAATTTATAAAATCTCTCAATATCTTCTTTAAAAATTAATTATTATATTTTAAATAATAATTATTTAACCATTTAAATAATTTTTTTTAAAAAAATTGCTTATATGAACTTAACTAATATGATACTTTTATTTTATATTCAATTTAATCCATTTTTTGCCTAAATAATTTTATTATATATTTTATATGAAAATTTTTAATTTGTATTTAAATCTATAAATTTCTAAATTTTAAATTTATAATTCATAAAATCTCTTAATATCACATTTTAAAAAATTTTCTCTTAATCTCTTCTTAAAAATTTAATATTTATATTTTAAATAATAAATTATTTAAATAATTTAATAAAATTTAAGAAATATTTAAAAATTCAATTACATGAGCTTAATTGAGATGATGCCTTTATTTTTATTCAATGTAATCTCATTTTTTAATTTAATTAAATTTATTATATACTTTTATTCAATAATTTTATATTTAAAAAATCTAAAAATTTTGAAATTTAAATTTATAATTTATAAATTTCTCAATCTCTGATTTAAAAAATTTTTCTTTCATTCTCTTCTTAAAAAATAAATTATTTAAACCATTTAAAATAAAAATATTTAGGAAATAATTAAAAAAATCAATTACATGATATGAATATGAATATTCTCAAAAAATTTAATCTTAAAATAAAAACTAAGGATTTATTAATTTATTATTTAAGTATATAAAAATAAAATTCATTATTTTAAAACATAAAATTAGTATAAAATTATTTATTTATCAACTCAAATAAAAATAAAATTTTGATATTTTTGTGAAAAATATTTAAATTGAGTAAAAAAAAAATGATCTTAGTAAGATTTAAATTTAATTTTGAATTTGATTGAATTAATTGAAAAATATATAAGAGTCAATTGAGTCTAAATATATATTTTATTAAATGCTAATCTTGACTCAGGGCATAATATAACACAATTTATCAAATTATGACATAATTGATTCAATTAAAAACTTTAGATATAATTGAAACTTTGTGAAAAGATATAAATTTTTTTAATCATTAAGCTCACAAATTTTTAACTTAAAAATTTTAATCATAGTAAATGAGTATATAAAATAAATTATAATATATAATATATAATATATCATCATATTAGTTTGTTACAATGTAGTGTCTATCAAATTACATATAAGAAGAATTAATATTGTCGTAATAATATCTATCACTATATTAAATAATTTTATAATTATGATAAAATTATTTTATCACAATAAATAATTTTTATTATTACAACATAATTTTTCATAATACATAATAAATTGTAGTTTAAGCACATAAAAATCATAATAAATTTAATAAATTTATTAAAATATAAATTTTTCATTATATTTTACATAAAAATATCAAAGTCAAATTTATATTTTATTTAAATTTAATTAAATTCTAAATATTTTTTAAAATAATTTTTTTCTTTTTTATTTTAATTATTATATTTTTATAAATAATAAAATTTTTCTTTTTTATACTATTATCAGGTTAATAATTGAGTTAGGAGTTGATTCATTGGAGTCAATTTTGAACCAACTCGTCCAATTAATCCTTACTCCATCCAAAATTTTGGAGTAATTTCGGATATACTCTTAATCAATGTGAGAAACTGTCGCCCATAGACAAAACCCAGGTTGAGCGTATTTAATCCTAAAGACAAACTAGTGCATGTTATAGCCGAGGAGGGGTTTGAAGCCAGAGATCGAAGTCGTAGATATATACCCCAACCAACCGACTAATTGGAGAGTTTCTTCTGGCGCATGTTCAGTTTATTAAAATAGAGTTGTTTCAAAACAAATAATTAAAAGTAAGGTCTCAAAATTCTTCTCGGCGTCTCCAAAATGAAACAGCTACACAAGCAAGCAAGCGTAAACCACCGGCGGGACGAGGAGATGGCCACATCCCAATCATCTCCTTACTCACCGAAAACACTAAAACACCCCAGATCTCTTAATCTTCCTAGATCCATCAACTACCTCTTCAAAGAACAACGGCTCCTCTTCATTCTTGTTGGCATCCTCATCGGCTCCACTTTCTTCACCCTCCAGCCCACTCTCTCCCGCCTCGCCCCCAGTGAACCCCACTCATTTCTCTCCAAATCCTTCTCCACCCACGCTACCCGCAGTTCTTCCTCCTTCTCATTCTTCCAGAAACATTCCTTCTCTGGCCGTGTTCCCGCGGGGATCGGCCGCCGCAGATTGCGGATTGTCGTTACTGGTGGGGCCGGCTTCGTTGGTAGCCATCTGGTCGATAAGTTGATTTCACGAGGCGATGAGGTTATTGTGATTGATAACTTCTTCACTGGAAGGAAGGATAATTTGGTCCATTTGTTTGGGAATTCCAGATTTGAGCTGATCCGACACGACGTTGTTGATCCCATATTATTGGAAGTCGATCAGATCTATCACTTGGCTTGCCCTGCCTCTCCTGTTCATTATAAGTACAATCCCGTCAAGACCATTATATCCTTTTTTTTGTTTTGCTGAAGTAACTAATTAAATTCGTGATGATAATAATGTGTTTGTTAAGATCCTTGACTTTGATTGGTTTGACTACAAGACGAATGTAATGGGTACGCTTAATATGTTGGGTTTGGCGAAGAGGGTAGGGGCGAGGTTTCTGCTTACAAGCACCAGTGAAGTTTATGGGGACCCACTTGAGCATCCGCAGAAGGAGACTTATTGGGGAAATGTGAATCCAATAGGTTAGCTGCAAACTGCTAATTACATTATATTTATCTGTCATCTAAGAGATAATGATAGTGGTGCTGATTAATATCATCTTTGACTTTGGTTAGGTGAGAGAAGCTGCTATGATGAAGGAAAACGGACGGCGGAAACCTTAACTATGGACTACCACCGAGGAGCAGAGGTCGAGGTAACTGGTTCTTATGTGTAATTTTATATAAGCTATTCTGACCTTTCATGTTGTATTTTACTAGAAATAATTGATCGTTTCAATAAGTTCTTCCATCTTATAGATGCCATCAAAATTTGAAATGTCATGGTTTTTCTGCCTATTGTCCTTTTGTTCATGTCGGGCTCAATATTCACGTGTCTCCAGCTACATGTGTCTCTGATAGGTAGATATATTTGTATATCAAACAATCGTATTTCTCTTTCTACCATGCTTTAACAAATGACTGCAAACATTGAGCGACTATCTATTTTGAGCATAACAAAAAGTTTCATGAACAGTTTGTCCATATATATATATATATATATATATCAACTGCTTGTGACATTTCTAACAACAGTTTTTATTCTTTCTTATTACAAATTAATATTTTAACCACGTCTGCTTGTGATGCTTGCTTCCTACATTTTTCCCCCTATCTTCTGGGCTGGGGAGGCAGGGAGATTGGAGCTTCCTTTATCTTCTTATCCGCTTGATGGTATTTCCCTTTATAGGGAAGGCTATCAATTTATTCTTGTGATACACTTGAATGTCCTAGATTCCATATTATTTAAACAAGGTGTACAAATTCATAGACCAAGAGAGTCGTCCTATGAAAGGCAGGACAGTTATCTTTCTATATGATTTTTCTTTCAACACTGATGATGTTGTTTTTTCTATTTTTGCCTATTCTTAGACCATGTGACCTAATTGAAGTAGATTATGCAACCCTTTTAGCTCCTTTATATTTATGATACTTGTTCATTTACTTAGCTATTAAAGCCTCAATGTGCAAATGGGGTCTTGGAGCCTACTCTCAAGGCATAAGCTCACACCTTATTGAAGTGAGGCACAAAAAAATAAAAAGGAATGAAATT
Source organism: Omphalea diandra (assembly GCA_949677035.1). Classification (NCBI taxonomy): domain Eukaryota; kingdom Viridiplantae; phylum Streptophyta; class Magnoliopsida; order Malpighiales; family Euphorbiaceae; genus Omphalea; species Omphalea diandra. Next base: position 26,714 of record CATIWR010258627.1, on the reverse strand, counting down.
TCATACAATAAAGCTGATAAAACTCATAGCATAAAATCTTAAATTATTCATCAATGTTTTTAAATCTAAAATAAAATACATGCACAAACATAAACTTACTTAGCATATTTCTAAATCCAAACTAAAAACTAAAAATTCAAAACATATGAAGAGCAATATAATAATGAACAGAATAAAATACATGTAAAGAGCAGTATACTAAGGCAAAACATCAATATATGAATCATATCAGAACAAGTCAACAAATAATACAAAAAAAATAACCAAATCAGTTTTAAAAAATAAAGATTTCAGCAAGCAAACAAAAAAAAAAAAAAAAAAAGAGTAAAACAACAAGGAAAAAAAAAAATCAAACCAGCAGCCCATGGACATTCAGTTTAACAATATTTAATTTAAGGCTAAAAAATAGCAAATCAGCAGCAAATAAATATAAACTACAAAAAAAAGGCAGCAATTCTGTTCAGCTACCAAAAAAAAGGCAAAACGAACAGCAGTTACTAAATAACAAGGGAAAATCAAAAGAAAAAGAGGAGAAAAATATGCAGCATAACAACAACATAAGATCAACATGAGACACGGAGGAGAATACAAGAAAAAGGAAAAGAGAGAGCTGTGTGTGGTGCCATTTGTAGAGGGAGAGGCCAAGGGATAGTTGATGTATTTGTTTGCAAAGGCCAAGAGAGAGAGAGAGAGAGAGAGAGAGAGAAGGTCTGATATTAGTGAGGCCCAACTTACTATCAATGACCTAATTTCAATTATAAGTGAAAAACAAAATTTAGGTTCAAAGGCAGACCTTTTTCGCATCTCACTGCCTCTTCTGAGGCGCACCTAGTGAAGTTGCTCGCCTCTAAGGCTATGAGGTACCGAGGTTTGAGCTTTGTGTGCCTAGGCATGCCTTCAACAACTGTGTTCATTTACTAAATTAATTAAGCTGCTCCTGAGTGTTGTCCCAAGTGGTAATGTGGTGACAATATGAACTGTCTTACTCTTTATTTGGAAGAGAAGTTTGAGGGGGTTAGAAAGTGACAGAAAGAACATGAAGGGATTGGAAGTGTTTGAGAATGGTTACAAACTTGTTCTCCTTGGACTGAATGAAAATGGGAAGGGGAAATTGAGAAAGAAGGATGGAGTATTTTTTACCATTTGGGAAAATAAATGGACAGAGTGAAAATGGTTTATTCCGTTTGAACAAAAGGGGCCATCAAAAAAGGAAGACTATTGATAAATTAACAATTTGAATATAATCAAGGGTAAAATGAAATAAATATACAGATTGAAAGAGCACAAAAGGCATGCTCTACATGAGACTCTTGGAATTGAAATTTATAATGACAATAATAATAATAAAAAAACCATTTCATGAAGCTGCTGATAAACCAACTCTATTTATTTTTCTCATCATTAGTCGAAAAGTTGCAGCAGTTCCTCATGCAGCAGCCAAATTCATAAGATTGCCCATAATTTCTTTTATTTTTGTTTATAGTCTGTGTTGTCCTTTTGAATCACTTCATTTTCATTTCATACTCTCTTTATTGTTTAATATCTCTTATCTCTAATGGTACAAGATTTTGAGATGTTGCAACTGCTGACTCAAATGATAGAGCTATTTTTTCTCTTCTCTCCTCTTTCTTTTTAGGTTTAATCATGAACTTTATTTTTCTACAATTCCCTGTTCATGTTGGTATTGATTCAACTAAGTGGTTGTAGAGAGAGAGGGAAATTCGTAAAGCAAAAGTGAGATGAGGGTAAATGCAGATGGAGTTGGTTCTATGCAGAATGACATCCAGGGCTAGCAATGACAGTGAATAAGCAAATGAAAAGGGGTTGCTGCTTGGATCCTTGATGTCATATTTACTCATTTCTCTCTCTGATTTGGAGGAACGGATTTTATTGGTCAAGTAGAATAATCTCCTCCTTTCCTTTGTCTCCATTTCTCAAACAAGACAAAGCATTTTCCCAATGCTTTCACTCCCCTGTTTTTATTCCCCTCCTTTCTCCTTCCCAAAGAGTGTTAGGTTCAAATCTGACCCAATAAATAAATTGAATAATGCATTTAGTGTGGCTATATATGACATGTAAGCTAGATATTTGCAGTAGCCAAAGCTAGATATTTACAGTAGCCAATCTGAGCTAATCTGCTTGTGCTTTCTAGGTCTGTACGTGAACTTTCCCTTGCATACTGTTGCTGATCAGTGATTGGAGAGTCAAACAGCAATAGTTCTTTTCTAAGCCTTTATCCTAGATCTATGACTTGTGCATAAGCTTTTTTGTTACTTTTGTAACAGATGTGATGTAACTTATCTAATTCTAAATAGGGCAGAAAAGGTTGTGATAGCGATGAAAGTTGCTTTTCTTGTAACCTTCTAGTGGTTTGTCATCCTGCACCTATCTTTTGCAATGAATCTGTGGGTTAATGATGGCTCTGGTCATTTGCAGGTCCGGATTGCTCGCATTTTCAATACATATGGACCTCGCATGTGTTTGGATGATGGCCGCGTTGTCAGCAATTTTGTTGCTCAGGTATGATCTTCCATTTGATAATTGGCGTTTACTGGCCATTACTGATATTTTGCTTGTGGAATGCTTTGATAGAAGCTTCTTGTTTCTAACTCTTATAAGAATCTTTCTCAGGCCATTCGCAAACAACCATTGACGGTATATGGTGATGGGAAACAAACCAGGAGCTTTCAATATGTTTCTGACTTGGTAAGACAGATGATTCTATGAATTTTCTCCATGTATTTTTCTATTTTGGATGTCCATATGGACTGTTGTTTTTGCATTAAGGCTGTGTTTGAAAGAGGCAGGAAAATAGAACATGCGGTTATGGTAACAGGGCCCCATGCTTCATTTTCCTCCCATTTTCTCTTTCCTCCTATCTATTTCTCTCTCCCAAACATAGTCTGAGTGTATGCAAAAGCAACATTGCATTGACTGTCTTCCTGGTGTTTTAAATCAACTTGATATTTGGAATGACAGGTTGATGGACTGGTGGCATTAATGGAAAGTGAGCACGTGGGGCCTTTCAATCTTGGCAACCCTGGGGAGTTCACCATGTTGGAGCTTGCTGAGGTTTGCATTCCTTTTAATTTTTATCAACTTGCTTATTCTGTAGATGGACATCAATTTTTTGGTTTGCTTTTGCCTACAAAAGACATGGATTTTTTTTCTGTGCTTTTTTGTATTGCTGTTTCTAATATCAAAGTGGCTGACATGGATTATTTTATTGGTGTGTGTGTGTGTGTTTGTGGTTAGGGATAGAGGGATGAAAGTCTTTAAGGTTGCACTGTTTTACTCAAAAGTTTGTTTTTCCTTTAATATGAAGGTTGTGAAAGAAACAATAGATTCAAGTGCAACGATAGAGTTTAGACCAAATACTGCTGATGATCCACATAAAAGGAAACCTGATATCAGCAAAGCGAAAGAGCTACTGAACTGGGAGCCAAAAATCTCATTAAGAGATGGGTTACCCCTAATGGTGAATGATTTCCGGAATCGCATTCTGAATGACGATGAAGGAAAGGGCTCTAAATGAAATTACATTGTAACCAGTCTGTATAGTGTGAAGAGCATATATGGCTTGATTCTTTTCATGATTGACATTCACAAGTTACGCTACCTTGGAAATGATAGCTATAAGCCTATAGGAAGATGCATCTGTTATTTTTCCATGTGCTTTTTAGCGCAAATATTTGCTTTGGTAGTTTTCTTATTGCAATTTTGAGGCAAATACTTGCTTTTTCTAGCATGCGTTGGTATTTGAAGGCGGCTGTATAAATTTTAATGTTTATTATTTATGAAAAATCAGACAAAATGAGACCATTGTAATGAAAGGTTTTTCTCCACCTTGTCAGCGAATATAGCTGACTGCTAGAATCTTATGGTCTGTTTCTGTATTTTTGCTCCAATTTTTAGGCTGAATTAAAAGAAATGGTGATTTGAGATTACTATTCATAGCTGAAATTTAAATGATTCTAACAAGTGTACTAGTTATCAAATAGTAAAAAACTATTGTTTTCATGGGTATTTAATGAAATAAATATTAAAACTATAGTTAATTTATAATTATTTGGACAATCAAATTTAAAAGAATAATTAAATTATGAAAATTCAAAAAAAATAAAGTATGAAAATTTTAAAACTAAAAACAAATAGAAGGAAAATAATAATTAATTAAAATTACAACAATCAAATTTAAATAGTCAAGACTATTGGTTTATCTAATCACTTTAATGAAATTTAATTGATTAAATTTAATTAAGCTAATTTATTATTTTTATAAGTTAAAATTTTTTCTAAAATTACTTAATATTCTCTGTTGAAATATATTAATTTTATTCATATCAAGTAATTCTTAGATCCATCTATAGAGTTCTTAAAATAGAAAATACATTAAACTCTGTGAAAAATCTGTAAATCAAATGAATCATATATATATATATATATATATTCTTATACAACATTCAATTCACACTGAATTATTTAGTCAATTATACAAAATCATTTTTCAGTTTATTCACATAAATCACATCAATCAGGAGGTGATCAAGCTCTCAATAGCATTAAGTATAATAATTTATAGACAATATGAAAATAAAAATATATTGATTAAATAAAATAAAAATCATTCTATTGTTGTGATAAGGTTTTTCATAGCCTTAACTATAAGAAAATTAATTCATGAAAAAAGAGAAAAACTCGAAAGAAGAAAAAAAGAACTCATGAGTTGACAATGAAAGAAGATAATGTATTTAATTGCGGTTGATTGCCTTCTTTTTGTTATTCACGTTTTTCTTCTCCTCCATACAAGAAAGAGACTCCTATATTTAGCACAATAATATCTCTCAAAAATCTTCCAAATCTTTAAATAAATTGATTTTTTAATTAGTTTTGGACAATATCAAAACAAAATCTAAATCTAAGTTAAATCTCTTAAGCCAAATTTCATAAGTATAATAGGATTTTCTATGAAAATTAGGCTGATGTTTTGCTTTTTATTCTTTTAAATTTGTTACTCTAGGATTGACAAGTCACGTCTATACTTTATGACAGCAAATCTTTTGTCACAAACTACTTTTCTTTTCTTTTTAACTCAAATTGAAAGATCTTGCAAATTAATGTTTAAACTCCCTTTTTCAATATTAATGTATTTGAAATATTAAATTTAAATTTTTTAAATATAAAATTTAATAAAAATTAAAAATTAAGCATACAATTTAAGAAAATCATCACAATTAAAATATGAACTTTTATACTACCGTGAAGGCTTATAATGTAGCTGCTTTTCTTAAGTTAAATATGAAATTCTTACATGGAATAGCGGAAAAAGAACAATCACTGATCTGAGTATTATTGAAAATAATCAGGCACTGTTTTTTATGAAAATCAAACATTATAACATAAATATCCTTTATTACGTTCGTGTTGTAGACTACGCCTCATGATGTGACTATTATACGAATTTTTAATCCAAATCTATGCAACACGGGCCGTTTTATCTCTGATTATCATGTTCTTCAAACTCTTAAATGAGAAACACAGCTCTATTTTATTAAATGTTTTAAGATTTCTTATTTTTATTTGGTATATTCCTATTTTAAAAAATAATGAGATCATTTAAGTTTTTGAAATTTTATTCTTAAATTTATAAAATAAATTAATATATCAAATATGAAAATAAAATTGAAATCTATTTATATTTTTTTTGGTACGCCAACCATGCTCTTATAGTATTTTCACCTCATTTTCTGATTATTTACGTTAATGATCATTAAACTATTATATAAATTGAATTAGTCAAATAACTTTAAATTTATTTAATTAAATCATTAAATTATTATTATTATTTTGATTAAAATTTTACCGTTTCATGGTCAGATTGATTAATGGAATTTTAAAAATATGACAAATTTTTTTTTTTTTTGGGTCAACAGAAAGCCGTATGCCACTGCATAAAAGTATCCGAAAGCAGATCAGACTTGTTGACAAAATAGACCCGAAGCAATGTAGAAAGTCTCTCCCTTGGCTAATATATCCCTGCATATTCGAAGGAATAAGCAACGATAATAACAAATCCAAGAGACCAGTAATTTATCATAAAAAATAATGACAAAATATATCAGTTCCAATATCTGTAGCCAGTGCTAGATTTTAGGCAAGTCGCTTCTACTTTTGCATAGATCTTGGACTTGACCACCTGAAAGCATGTAGTCTCCATCAATGACTTTCCCTTGTGAATTATGGAGTAGCAGAGAGTGAACATCTTCTATCAGATCTACAACATTTTACTGCAATATGGAACCATCGAAGAATCTGCTGAGCATCAAAACTTGGATCCATCTGCGTTCTAAGAATATTATTGATCCTTTGTATCATAGGCTAAAAATTCAGTAGCATATAATCCCCCAAATCTCGCAATGGCTACTGATCATATCTCCCTTTTTTATACAATCTCATTTCTCCCTTTCCATATATTCCATAAAACAAAACCAATTCTTGGTAGGACATTAAGCTCTTTAGACCAGGCATTGAGCATACCTACCCGCCAATGTGCAATACAGGAAATATTAGAAGAGTTAGGCTCCATTTATTTTATGAAAAAAAAAAATATTTTTCTCCTTTATTTTGCGCAAACAATAAAATTGATCAATGAAAAATATTTTCTTAATAAAAAAAATAAATCATTTTTCAGGAAAATAACTTTCCATTTAAAAAATGAGAATCAATTTCTGAATTTTGATAAACTCATCTAGATAAAAAAAAATTATATTAATACATATATTTATTATCACTGGTCCTAATTGATTACGAACATCCATCACCAGTCATTATAGCCAGTGATAATCGTTGAAAATGGGAGGAACTTGCAAAATTTTTTATTTTTAATGTATTATTCTTATATTAAATAATAAATAATGCAAATATAAAATATTTATGGTCTAAATTTTATTATAATCTTGAGAGTATCCAAAGACATTAGATGGAAAGAGGTTAGCATAGCGGATAGACACCAAGGGATTTTTTGCCCAAAAGCAAGAAAAAGCTTCCTACAAACTTTTAAATGTTTGAGATCCCTAAGTTTGTGGGGATACAGGATCTTAACAACCATATCTGATACCATGAGGACATTAGGGGTCCCATCTAAGACCATGTCAGATGTATTCGAGCTATCATCATAGAGATCTTCCAAGTCTTGGTATGTCACACAACCCAAACAGTGAGGGCAGATTGGAAGGAGTTGGTAAGGGTGTTTTTAGGAACACCATACCTATAACTCAAAATTGCAATTCACTCTCTAGGATTTAAAAGCCTTGAAACAAAACAATGGCAAAGGATTTGGAGATTATCTTAGGAGATGGAAGAAGATGACCGCAAAAGTTAGGACAAGTGATAGAAAGAAAGTAAGGTAAGATGATCATCAAGGGGCCTCTATCAGGAATTGGTACGCAAATTTGTGGTATGTTAGTGAAGGCTTTTGAGGATTTGAGGAAGCCAGAACCTAAGCAAAAGAGTTAAAGTCAAATTCAAAGAGACAAGATTCAGGGCAAAGGAGCTATCAACCATAAGGATAGTCTGATATACACAAGGTCGTCGATATGAATACAATGCACTCATCAAGGCAATTTGCAACCATGGGTATGACACTTTCCAAAGCTTTTGAGAGACTCCTAAAGAAGAGGCTTTTGCAACCATTGCCTCTAAGACCACCTTTGAATCCTTTGCTAAGAGGTTATGATGTCAATTCTTATGGTGGTTTCCACCAAGGTGTTGATCATTGTATGGATGATTACTAAAGATTTTGCCATAAGACCTAGGATTTGATTAGCTCCAAAACCATTGTCCCTCTAATATCAAGAAAATCAATCATTTGAGGTAACTTTCTTCCTAACTATCGGAATGTAATGCCTCCTACTCAAGGTAATTTTTATGATTGGCTTGGAGATTAGAAAATAAATTATAATAAGGACCTTAGATCACACCAACATGCAATACGACAATGGTCCTTACTGTTGACCCATAGGAAAGCTCTAATGAGGGCAAAGAGAAAGTCGGTAAGGAGACAAATGTGTGGGAGGATAACAATGAGAAGAAAGCAAAGCCTAAAGTGAATTATGTCTTTAGAAGTGGAAGGTATTACCCAGATAAGGACATTAGCAAAAAAACCCATTGGAGAAGGAACTTGAGCAGCCTCTGGTTAAAGGGAAAAAAAAAGAAGAATGGAATGTTGTTTTGAAGTAGCTCAAGAAGACATTTGTGCAAATCAGTGGATGAGAATTATTAATATCCTCTAAGGAGCATAAAAAGGCAATGATTGAGGCGTTGTTCAACTTATCCATATCCAAGGAAGCATTACCCATCAAAGTAGTTTCTTTAGTAAGGAATTTGTATAAAGGGAAAATTGTGTTCACAGATGAGGACCTATCTTTAGAGAAAAAAAACCCATAAAATGGCATTATTTTTTAGAGTAGAGGTGGAAGGAAAACACACTCCTTGTATCATGGTTGACGATGAGTCGAGAATTAACATGTGCCTATTAAAGCTATTTTCAAGGTTTGGAATGACCACTTCTAACTTGGAAATTTTAGAGATTATTGTTTGGTCATATGATGATAGCAAAAGGCCAGTTGCAAGAACTTTCAAAACCTGACAAAGATAAGAGCCATTGAGTTAATGGTAGAGTTTATAGTCCTAGGCATTGTAATGACCTATTCACTGTTATTGGGAAGACCATAGTATCACCTTTTGGGAAATGCCATCTATTTTTCAGCAGAAGGTAAAGATTCCCTATAAGGAAGAGGTAGTTACCATTCATGTAAAGCTAGGATAAGTGGTTTCAACCTTGAGCATCATTATACCAAACTTAAGATGTTAATGTTACTAATGAGTGGTTAGACCCTAAGGTGGCTATTATCATATAAAAATGAGATTCCTACTTGGGCAAGGAGTAAGGAAGAAAACCATAAGGATCCTTAAAATTTTAGATATTTAAATATAAACTACCAAAGTAAGGTTAAGATACCAAAAGGGGAAAGGTAAGTGCAAGATTGGGGTCCTTAAGGGCCACTACTGGAATATTTTATGAAAGAAGGAGATGCAATGGAAGAACAAGAAAAGGTTCAACGAGATTAGGGCTTCATATACGATTTAGAGAACACCTTCTCTAGAAAAGTGTAGAGTAGCATTAAGAAATCTAGGGTAAAAGAAAGCCTAAAAGAAAAGATGACTAAAGGGAAAAGTTAGAGACTTAAGGACATTGCTAAAAAAGAAGAAGAAGAAGCCCTAGTCTTTGGGCTTAGAAGAGTAAAAGAAAGAGCCCTATGTGGACAATTACGAAACGAAAGAGGACTTTGTAAAAGAGATACAAAGACTTTCTACCAAATAGTAGCCTAGCCATCAACACTGAGGGATAAGTAAGGAGAAAAGTATTATAAAAGATGGATATCTAAGGATAAGCATCACATGAACAAAGGAGATGATTAAAAGTTCCTTTGAATTTGTGGCTATTAATGGCAATAGAGGACAATGGAGTTGAGAAAAAGGATGATGACCTAAAGGGGATAGTCTTGTGGGAGAGCTTTCTACTGATTGAGTTGGTAGTAATGCCATGAAATAAGAATTTGAAGGGTTGTCAAGGTCATGGTTAATAATGAGGAAGCTATTGAGGTGACTAGTAAAGAGCTAATTGAGGGCACTTCAGAGACTCCCTAATCGAACAACATAATAATAAATTACTCTAATGGGATAAGAGAAAGATATGGGAAATATGTCCAATACATGAGAAGAAGCTCGAGCTTTGGGTATGCCCATATAGATATCACCTAATGAAGATGTTGTAGATGTCTTAATCTCTAGTTTAGTTAAGGATGATGATGTATTTCTTTTAAAATTCAAAATAATGAATGATAAATTTGCCTACTTATGTGATGTCATTCCTAATGGTATAATACATGACATGCATTGTTTCATGAGTATATTTAATATTAATTCTTTACCTATCGTTACTTATAATCTTAGTACATAGGAAAATTCAAAAATTTTGCTAATCTTGAGCAACATAATACCAAAAGAAAGAAAAAAGCTTAAGTAGCTACTAAGGAACCACTATAGTGTTTTTACATGGACATATGTACCAAAGGCTGATTGATCGATTACTAAACATAGGATACTTACATACCCACATATGAAGCCAATGAAATAAAAGCTTAGACAATTGCATTCAGAATGAATACAATTAATTAAGGACAAAGTAGTTAAGGGCCAAATTTTTAGAAGTGGTAGATTACTTAGAGTGGTTAATGCTAAATGGAATTATGTTATCACATTATACAAAACATTTGCCATACATGCTTTTGAAATAAACAAAATATAATATTTTCCCTAAATTATGTTACTACTCTATGTCCCATGTTTTTTTAACACCTTATATGCCATATGCATCACAAACTCATATTTGGAAATGATCATCATCATCAGAAGAAGCCCTAATGGTATAAAAGTGGTAAACTCAATGGTCAGCCTATGGCACCCACCTTGTCCAAAAATTTATGTGTAAGTGACCTTTCTACAGAGGAAGGAAAAAAGCTTAAGGAATCTTTGGGTATCCTAAGGTATCAAAGTTGATAAGGATCTAAAAAGGGGTAGATATGTGAGGGCAATGTTAGCACAGGGTGATGATGCATGGAATGAGCATGTAGTGTACAATCTTAGGAATAAGCTTCTGACTTATAAGGAAATGTACAATTAGGTTGAAAAGATGTGTTTGGCTATGATTTGGGTTATTAGAAAGTTACAACATCACTTTTAGTCTTACTCGTGGAGGTAGTCTCCAAATTAGACTTGACTAAGTATCTATAAGAAGCACCATCTCTGATAGGAAAATTAACAAAATGGTTGATCCTCCTTATAGAATTTAAATCAAATATGTGACATAGAAAATGATTAAAGGTATGGTAATCATCAAATACTTAGTATATTAGTCCATCACAAAAAGAGAGCCAAAATCACCTTAATTTTTTAATGAAAACATGGGAGCAATAAAAACCCATGGATAGCTAATGTATTTATTAGAGTAATGAATAGGAAAAGAGCAATAATAAGGATAATCCTTTTCTTGGTTGAAGAAGAATTGTTATCGATAACCAAAAAGCTTAAGTTTGGAGTAAAAAATAACATGGTAAAGTATTAGGCATGTGCTTTTAAACTTCAATTATTAATTATGATGGGAGTTAAAGTAGTGGAGGTATTCAATGACTTTATATTAGTAATTTCTCAAGTTAATGAGGAATGATAATTGAAGGAGAAATAATTAAGGCCATACTTGAAAGTTTTGAGTTAAAACTTTCATAGAATCATATTCTGCCACATCCTATGAGAAGAAAACATGATGGCATATGCCTTAGCCACTTTGGTTTCCATTTGGGATGGGCTAAATAAGATGCCAATGAAGCCAATATTTATAGTTAAGTCGAGAGTGCCCTGCTACATTAGTAAAAGAGTGATGCAAATGTCAAAGGATGACAAGCCATGGTATTATGATGTTCAAATGTATTTAGAAGATAAAATCTACTTCAAAGGTACAAGGAAGAAGGAAAAAGATGCCATTAAGAGATTAACGTCGCAGTTTATCATCTATAAGGGTATGATTACAAAAAGAAGTTGTTGGAGTCCACTTAAAAAGCTCAATGGAATAAGGGGCTAGAAAGGTTATGAAGGAAGTGCATATAAGATTATGTGTTATGCATATGAATGAAGTGACCATGGCTATGAAAATCTTAAGACTAAGATATTTTTATATTATAGAGCAAGAATGCATCAAGCTGGTCAAAGCTTACCATAAGTGTTAGGTCTATAAAAACCTTAACCACCTACTACCTATAAAACTGCAAAACCTGACTTCACTATGGTCATTTATAACATGGAGCAATAATGTCATTAGGAAGGTGAAAATAACATCTACTAGGAGCCATAGGTACATCATAATAATGATTAGCTATTTTTTTAAATTGGTGGAAGCTAAATCATTTAGAAAATTAGGAGCAAAGTAAATGACAAGATTCATAGAGAATAATCTCATTTGTCATTATGGTGTACCACATCATGTGGTGACAGATAATTGTGTTTATGTCCAAGCTGAGGTGAACACAATTTTAAAGAAATATAGTGTAATCCATCATAAGTCCTCACCATATAAGTCACAAGAAAAGGGGGACTATAGAGGTAGCTAATAAAAACATCAAGTATTTGCTAACTAAAATGGTAGAGACATATAAAGGTTGGATAGAAAAGCTCATTTTTGCATTTATTGGGGCATTGCATTATAGCTAGGCAATCCATAATAATGTCACCTTAATCCTTGGTATGTGGATCGAAAGTAATGTTGCCTATTGAAATGGAAATGAAATCTCTTTGGGTCCTACTTGAATCAAAGATTACAAAGTACTAGTGGACAAGGAACATATATAATTACTTGGCCCTGCTTAATGAGAAAAGGCTAAAGGCACTATTCCATATACAATTGTATTAAAAAAGGATGGCACACACATGTAATAAAGGATCAAGCTACGATTGATACGGCTAGAAATTTGGTATTAAAGGTAATCCATCATCAAGCTCCAAATTTGTGGGAAAAGTTCAAACCAAATTAGAAAGGTCCTTATGTGGTTGAGTAGAGATACTCAAGTGAAGCAACAAAATTGTCAAATTTAGATGAGAATGAATTCTATGAGCCTATGAACTTGGATCAATTAAAGAAGTATTTCATGTAAGATAAAAAAAAAAAAAAAAAAAGAAGCTTGCTAGGCTAAAAACTCGAAAGTACAATCTAAGTAAAAGTTAGAGAAACTTGCTAAGTCAAAAACCTAAAAGGATGCCTTTAAGAAAAAGTTTGAGAAAATAAAGCTAAAAAATAGGAAAAAAAGAAAAGGAGAGAGAGTAATTAGTTAATAAGAAGATAGAGCAATAAGGTGATCCAAGGACTAGGTGGAGAAGCAAGCAAGCAAGCGATGGCATGCAAATTCTAAAGGCAATAGATGGAGGAAAAGCACCATCAAACTATGACTAGCAAAATTAAGGAAATATTTCAATGTGCTTTTATATAAAAGTAAAATATGCATAGACTAATATTGAACATGTAAAATAAGTTGGTTTATGACAAAACATGGAGTTGAAATTAAATATGTTATCATATTACAAGCAACATTTTCCATACATGTATATGAAATAAATAAAATTACAAAGTGTTTTCCTTAAATTATGTTATTACTTTATGTCTCATATGGTTCTAGCATCTTGTGTGTCTTATGCATCATATAAGCCTACTTGGAAACCATCGTCATTAGAAGGAAAAGTCCTAATGGCAGGAAAGTGGTAAATTCAATGATTAGCTAGCTAGCATCCACCTTGTCTAAAAAGTGTTAAGTAAGTAGTCCCTCTACAAAGAAAGAAAGGAAGCCCATAAAATCTTAGGACCCCAAACTAGGACTGAACTTAGGAAGGATCATAAAAAGTGCTAAAAGACAATGAAAGTATGATCAAGTAGTTGCCATAAGTCTTCAAGGTAACCTCAATTAGCCTCCATCGAGGACATGTCCAGCCGATGTCACAATCGAAAATATATAGTCTAACCACTCAACCTATTTTACTGTAAAAGAAGTTGGTCTCAATAAATAATAATTTAAGTGATGTTATGGGCAATATTGCCTGCCCTCCATAGTAAGAGCCCTAAATAAATATAATCTATCCTATAACTAAATCTAAAAAAAGAGAAGGGAAAAAAAAAAAGAAAATAAACTCATTAGGTTGAACATATGAAAGGGCGGCTTAGGCAAAATTGAGTTGTCTATTGAATCAAAAACCCATAAGGGCAATCTAGGTAAAAATTAGGATGAAAATTACTAAAGCAGATTTATCCAAAAAAGAGGCATACTTGAGAAAGTAAGGGGCTTCCTAAGAAAGATTGGGTGATGCCCAAAGAAAATCCAAACCCACTAAGGTCTTGCCTAGAATCATAGGTATCAGTGTCTTATCTAGCTCAGTCTTCTTTGTATGCTTAAGGATCTGAAAGTCCACCTCGTCATTATCCCTCCGAAGTATATACTTACCTATTAAAAATGTCGACAAAACCTCGGCTTAAACCTCTTTAGGCCCACTCTTATGAGGGATTTAAGTTCAGTAAAAGGGAAAAAGCAACACCTTTTCCTCCCCTATAATTTACAAAGGCAACTCCTTATGGGGCATGTCAAATAGTTCCATTACCTTGCAGACATACGGGTAATCCAAACATGGCAAAAATAATCTTGTTTTCACATAAGATGTGGTAATCTATAATGGCGCTAAACTCTCCATATAGTGAGTAGATCTCCATATCTCTAAAATAGAAAGAATGGCTAGATAAGTCCTAAATGCTACATGTTGTGCATAAAAAACCTGAGTGAAGCTTGATGGAAGACAACTAATATAAAGCCTAAAATCTTGACCAAGTAAGAAAGGAAAAATTTAAGGCTTAGATGAATTTTAGAAACTCCTCGACCATGTTTTAAAAGTTAAGAAAGGGTGTTATTTGTATAAAAATCAAGGAAGAAAATGATAAAAGGGACTTTCAAGGGCTAATGGATGACAACTATGTGAACAATATAGTTATATGTATAGACAATTATTTGTCTATGCAGATAAATAGTTGTTTATACATACAACTTGGTGGTCTATGCAAACCAATGGCAAGAAGGGAAAATTATGGCAACTTTCTTATAAAGGTGAACTTTTTAGTGAATAATAGGGAAATCATGGTGGCATGCATATAAATACTAAACAACAACATCATGGCACATATTGAAATAACCACACATAAAATGATAGAGAAGAAGAAAATACTACTATATAATAAATAATCAATTTCCAAGATAGTAATAAAAGTAAGGTAATTAAATGATCAACATCTAGAAAAATGAAAAAGGGGTTGAAATAGTGACTGAAAAGGTTTAATAATGTACAATAATTTCCTATATTAAGCAAAAAAAAAAAGAATAAAAAGATGGGAGGCATGCCTAATCCTCTTCCTCAGCATGATCTTCAACCTCCTTTTGCTCCTCCAACCATTCTTATTCTCAAACCAACTTCATCTAGACCTTCTAGGTGACTCTTTCTGAAACACAAAAAAGAAAAATTAATTTTATGTGGTTAGGTTACAGTCACACATGAAAACACACTTACTCATGCATACATCAATTAATTTGTTACCTATAGCTCTTTGATGGCATATTCATGTCCTCTTCAATGCTACGATAAGATCTACTAAGTGCTCAACCTAAATCCAAGGATTTTGCTTCATAAATAATTTGATTTAGCAAGTAGAGCCAATAAAAGAATAAAGTGAAAAATAAAAGGGCAGAACACCTATGCGAGTGGTACTTGCTAGCATAAAGGTGCAGGATGAGGGGTCAACTCTAATACCAATGGAGCACTAATTGTGCTATAACAATAGAACTCTATCAAACTATTTGAAAATGATTTCAACTCATTGATAACCACTAGCTCTAACCTAGAAGACTTTAAGGTACAAGCCCTCTTATCACTCCCTGCCATAGACAGCTATAAGGGGCACCCTCTCCAATCTGGATCTCATCATGGCAGGGGAATGATAAGAGATGTGCTTATGGCATAAGAATGACACCTAAAAGTAAAATAGCCATCCACCCTCAGCATCCTACTACTCTCTTCATTAGTTCCTCCCCGAGTCTGCTGGCTAGTGCCTCTTTCAAAATAAGCTCTACTAGCTCCATCCCTTAGAACATATAGGTTAGAGGATCTTACGATATTAGACACTTATCCAATCCCTGTCTTTAGAGAAAGATGCATTCACTTAGGTACCACTCTTAAATGAAAGGACCCATTAGCAGTCGACATTCATAGGAGCGCCCCTTGATCTCTACTAGCTCCCTGCTCTATATATCGAGAGGTATATGGTAACCAAGATAAAGCTATAAGAGAAAACAAGTAAAGCATTGTAAATGTCCAAAATATCTTGATTTTTTAAAAGAATTAACATTATGATTATATGTACAGGGATATATACTTCCATTGTAGCTCATTCAGGCAAATACGACAGGTTGTGATTGTCTTCTTTGCATGTTGAGCCCTACTCCACCTCTAAAATCTAAGCTATTAGAAATTCATGTCTAGTATAGTGTTATTGCTCTCCATTAATCCCAAATCAATAGCCTAAGCCTATCAAAAAAAGTCAATAAGTCAATTGTATAAATAAAAAAAGCAACTAAGGAAAATAGGTTTAAAAGATCATACCTCAAGTATATGCCAAACGTCATTCATATATGATAGCAACTAGTAGTAACAAACTAGGAATCAGTAGAGGTGGGCAACCATTGTGAAGCCTTGACCAAAGTGACCCACCAAGTGTAGGTTCTCTAATGTAAGTAACCAAAAGATCCTTACTCTATTCATGGGTGTTGAAAATAAGGTGTTAGATAAGCCATATAATACAAAGTAGTGCACTGCCTCATCATTACTACAACAAGGCTATCACTTATGACCTCTAAACCCCTAGCAAGTATTTTTGACTAAATGAAAGCATTCTTTCCCTTTAATATGGGGATAAACCTTACTAAGCTCTAGGTGTACTCCCTTTAAAGGGTTTTAGTATAAACCTTAACATCAGTGTTCAAGGGCAACCCGAAGCATTGGATCTCAATCATGCACATGAAATTAGTAAGGGTGAATATCACCTCTCTTATTTGAGGCAAATGAAAGAAGTGTGTGGTGTCCATCCAACTCTGAACAAGAAACTACATCATAAAGTTATTACTCTTCAATACATGATCTAATAAGAGGAATGAGAGTAGTTCTTTCAAAGCAATATGCTCATACACATGCTTATAAAGCCTTTGAAACTAAGAAGCAACATGAACCACAAATTCGTTGGCCTTCATAAAGACTACATCACCCTGAAAGCAATAAACAACAAGCAATAAGCAAGTAAGTAAATAAAAAGAATAAGGAAGACAATGGTAATAAAGCATGGTAAGTCAACAAAGTAGTCATAACAAAATAATCCTTAGTAAATGAAAAAAGTCATGCAAGTAAAAATCCACATTTAATGGAGAATATAATATCTTATCAAATTACATAAGAATGGACAAAGCCTTAAAACTAAGCAATTAAAATTTTTAGTGTGAAAAATAATATGTATGTAACTTAAAGTGTAAAAGTCAAAGACTAACTTGCATAGAAGAATTAGAAGGAAAAAAAAAAAGAATAAGAAAGGGAAGATTAGCCTTACTAGAAGTGGCATAAAAGAGGTGAAAGGGTGGATCATATATTAGGAGAACTAGTTGCCCTTATTCTAAAACTTTTAAGAAGGTCTTCGGATGAACAAACTTGAGAAGGGAGGTTGAGGCAAACCCATGGCCAATGATCAAAGAGACAAATGTATTAATGGGAGAGTAGTCTATGGTAGTGGTAACATCGATAACATTAGGAGCGTTGGGAAGTAGGGGTAGCACCATGCTTCATCTTAAAAAACATTTAAAAAAATTCCTAAAGTCTAAAAAGAGTTAAAAGGAAAAGATAAAAAGAAAAAATGAGAAACGAAAAGGATGTGTCTAATGAGATAAAATGGCCAGTCAGGTGTATATATAGCCTAAAGTTGTATGTATAGACGACAACCTTGTCTGTATAAACAATTGAAGATCCTTTCACATTTTCAAAAGATATTCCAGGTACCCCTCCATATGTACTTGTAAATTATCTATACACAAAATATTTATCTATATATACAATTTTAGCTACAAAAAAAAAAAGAAGAAAGGATATGAAAGGAGAAAAAGAAAAAGGAATGAAGAGGAAGAAAAGAAGAAAAAGAAAAAGAAAAAGAAAAGAAAAGAAAAGAAAAAAGAGAAAGGCAACACCATTTTCAAAAGCCAAGAAACAACAAAAGCTAAACAAGAGACCAACAGAAGGTGTAAGGGAACAAACAAAATCTCTCAAAAATAGAAAAGCTAGATGGAATTTGCCATTATTAGAACACAAAGTCTATAAAATAGAAAGAATTATATCTTTTTAGTTTTCTTAAAATGTTAGAATAACTTTTTCACTTTGATAAAAAAAAAAAAAACTTATCATTACACCATTGTTTTTCAAATATATTAGAAAAGAAAAGCTAAGAGATCCCAAAGAAATGCTAAAAGGCAAAACTAGGAGGAAATAGTGAAATGTTAGAGGGTAAAACCATGAAAACTAAATTAAAAGCCTAATAATAGAGCTCAAAAGCTAAATGCAACCTTAGTACCTACTAGATAGCTATCAAAAGCATACTTTAATACTTACTAAAGAGTTGTTAATGAGATGATCCACCCTAATACCTGCTAGAGAGATATTAAGAGTGAAATGCAATCTTGTTACCTATTAGAAAAATGTCAAAAACCTATCTTAACATCTCCTAGAGCGCTGCTAAAGGAATTTCTTACCCTGATACATGCTGGGGAGCTGTCAAAAGTCTACCTTAATACCTATTAGAGAGTTGTGAAAGATGTGATCCACTTTAGTACAGTCCAATAGAGTGGCTAAGAGCCAAGTGCAACCTTGGTACCTGCTGGCCCTAAGCACCAAGAATGGGGGTTGAATTGGTGTATAAAAATTAAAATTAGGAAGAGAGAAAAGAAATGAGTAGAAAAAAACACATAATTTATAGTGGTTCGGGTATAAACAACCCAACGTCTACTCCCCAATTCTTAGAAATTGGGTGTTCCACTATCTTTCAAAGATGTTTTCAAGCTTACACCAAACTTTTACACTTGTGTTTTGAAGGCTCATACAATAACCTATACATTTCTGTTTTGAGGCTCACAACCTTTACACTTATGTTTTAACAGGCTCACACAACAACCTCTTTAAGTGTTTTGACAGGCTCACACTATAACCTATTATGATTGGTGTTTATGCTCACACCCAATAATGACTTAAAGAATAGAAAAGAGTGAGTAGCAAAATTACAAGAGTTTGGACAAAGTTATCAATTCTCTTGCATTTACATCTATTTGGTGAGGTATTTATAGCCTCTACCTACCAAAGAGATGTTGCAATAAAACTGGTACAAAATCATCAAAGTGTGCTAGACAGATTTTCACATTAAATGCTTGACAATCTTAATTCGCGATCGCAAAATCCAAATTCCATAAGGAAAACCCCGTTGTCTCTAACGGGTAGTACATGTGGCAGCTTCTGATTAGTTCAATAGGAAAATATAGTCGTTGCCTTTCACCTGCTCTCAAAAATAGCGGTCGCGATTTATCTTGTATAGGATGCGACTGAGGATGCGAATTCATCTACCAAAAGTGTTCATCTTCTTCTTTTGGATTTACGATTGCGACTAAGGCAAGCCTTACACCGTGAATTCGTCTATGATTTCGGCTTTCCTTTCTTTGAATTGGTCGCAGCAGAGAAGTGGCCCGCAAATACATCTGTCAATTTTGTCAACCTGTCTTGGTCTAGTTTGCAGTCGTGAATTAGAGAGCACTTACTTACGTTCGAGATTTTTTAACTTTATCCAACTTCTAATGTAAAGATTAACTAAAAACTGCAAAACAACACTTAATACGAAACATTTGAATTGATTAAACCCATTTGTCAAGATCAAAAGAGGTCCAAGACTTAGGGTTAACTACCTTAGTCTAACAGTACCTACTAGAGAGCTACTAAGAATTTGCCTTAGTGCCTACTATAGAGTTGTTGAGAATGTGATCCACCCTAGTACTTATTAGAGAGTCCCTAGGAGTTAAATCCAACCTTGAAGCTTGCTAAAGAGTGACCAAGTATCTATCTTAGTACCTACTAGAAAGCTTCTTAGAACGTGATCCATCTTTGTACCTACTAGAGAGCTGCTAGGAATAAAATGCAACGTTGGAACCTATTAAAAGCTACTAAGAGCCCACCTTAGTACCTACTACTTGAAGAGCTACTAACGAAATCCTATCTGAGCATATCTTTTTTCATAGTATTTACATTCATGTTGAATGTTTGATGTCTCTTTTGTAATAACCATTTTATCAAAATGTCATTTTCTAAGCCCACAAAATAGGGTTAAACTGTGAGTATTGGATTTTTTGATTGCTAGGATATGAGCTTAATGATGAGAAACATGTTGAATTATCCTTAAAAGGGTGAAAAGAACAATGACTAAAAGGTGGCAAAGCTTAGACAAACCATGAACCAAACCTACCCCACAAACACCCAAGTCTAAAAGCACTATTTCTAGATTTCCATAAGATGTCTACATAACTATTTAGATGGTTGTACAACTAATTTACGTGGTTGTTCATTGTTGGACTAGGATGGTTAATCCTAAGTCTAGAACCTCTTTCAAATTAGATTGATCATCACTAATATTTCAAATAAGTGTTGATTTTGCAGAAATAAATAAATCTCTCAAGAAGAAATGAAAGGAGTTGATAAACTCCAAAGTGACATGTAAATCGCAACTACAATCTAATATTCACGAGCGCGACTCATGTTAAGGCATGCTGAAATTCAAGCAGGCGAAATCGCAGAGCCATTCTCGGCCGCGACCTTTGGAAAAGAAGAAGCCAAAATGTGATAGACAAATTTGCGATAAAAGTCACGCCTTAGTCGCGACTGCGAATTTCAAAGTAATTCAAAAGGGAAGCAAGTCCATAACCACAGCTTGACAAGTGTCCCAGAAGACTGTTGGAAGTCAAATTTCACATAGGCACCTTGTTGGTAGCGACTGCAAATCCTGTGGAAGAAAGATGACCACTTTGGCAGATGGATTCGCGTCCTCTATCACGGCCTGTGCAAGAAAACTCGCAACCACAACTTCTGAAAGTATGTAAAATACAACGACTATATTTTCCTAGCGAACTAATAAAAAGCTGCCACGTGGACTAGCCGTTAGACACAAATGGGATTTCCCTTGAAGAATTTGGATTTCACAACCATGAAATGCAGTATCGACCGCGATTTCATCCTGACATGCATTTAATGCAAAATTTGTCAAAAATGTCTCAAAGATTTGATGAACTATGATCTGCAACGTCTCTTTGGTGAAGTTTGGCTATAAATACACCACTAAACAACCATGAATAAGATTGCTAAGGAATTTATTACAAGTGATTAAAGCTCTCAATCTTTGTAACTCATTTTCTTCATTTTCTTTATGAAATTGTAATTGTTAGGTGTGAGCATTAAACACCAAGTTGTGAGGTTTTGTGTTAGCCTGTAAAAACATTTCAAGAAAGGTTTAAGTGTGAGCCTAGTGAAACACTTGAGTGAGGTTTTGTGTTAGCCTAAAAATACATTGTTGTAAGGTTTTGTGTTAGCCATCAAAACACAAGTTGTATAAGTTGGGTGTGAGCTTGAAAATACCATTAAGATAGTGAAATACTCAATTGATTGATTAGGGAGTGGATGTAGGGTCAATTATACCCGAACCACTATAAATTGATTGTCTCTCTTCTACTCTTTCTTCCCCTCTTTATCCTTGTTTTTGAAATTTTTATTCACCAATTCAACCCCCCTTCTTGGTGCCTAGGGACAACAAAATCCATTAGCTTTATGACACCTCTTGGTAAGATTGGTTTTACCATGTATAGGTCTTTCAAATAAAGATTAAACTTTTTGTTAAGATTGAAGGGCTAAGGGTCTTACAATTTTCAACACTAAATTCTTTTTTTTTACTATGCCAAGGTTTCATGCTTTTGTTGTATGAGTGAGCAATTCTCTTTTAATATAATTAAAAATGGTATAATGCCTTTAATCTTTTCTCATCTAATAAAGTTAACTGTTGATATTTGCCCTAAGTCCACTAGTTTTTAGGAATGTTAGACTCTAGAATTACCTTTAAGGACTACGCTTTAATTTTAATAGGCAACATTACTTTCATGCCATAAACTAGTGAATATGGTATAACCCATATGGATGAACAAGTCCTTACTCGATATCCCTATAAACTAAAAGGCAACTTCTCATATCAATCTTTGTAGGTCTCCACCATCTTGGCCAAAATCACCTTATTATTTTTATTTGTAGTGTACCCTATTTGCTTGAGGACTTATGAAGAGGACTTATAGTGAATCACTTTATATTTCTTCACTACCTCCTTAGTCTCAACCTAAAACTACACTTTATTATCAATTACTATATGATGGCGTATTTTATATCTACAAATTAGATCCCTTTCTATGAACTTGGCCGTCCATCTTACCCCCAATTTAGTATAAGGTTTTGTGTTTGCGCACTTAGAAAAGTAATCAATGGAAATAATAATAAATCAATCCCCTGGATGATATCGATCGACTTGATTTTCCTGATTATATCTATTTACTATGTTGTTTTTTGGCCATAGACAAGTTAAAATTTGTAACTCTATTAGCAAAAAATAGTTCAAATTTTCATATATATGACATTACAAGTTCTCACTAGTTTGATAATCATGTGCTATTATAAGCCAAGGTTCCCTTTCTATATAATGTTCTTTGCCAAAGCTACTTCATTAATATGTAGGCCATATTCTCCTACAAGTATCTTTTCCATTGCTCACTTAGCTTATTTCTTAATGAAAAATTTTTGTTGAATGCCATCTGCCATTCTTTTAGACACCATCCCACGATAGATAATGAACTAAAGAACTAATTGGCATATTACATCTTTGGTACTTTGATCAACATCATTTGGATATTCTTTATATTTTAAATACCTTTAAATGTTATAAAATCATAGCTTATCATCTGAATTACCATTATTAAGACTAATATGGAATTCAAGCACTAGTGACCATTAATGACTTCACGAGCATCTATACTAGTCCATCTTAAACTGACACTAAGGTTCTCAAACAATCTACCATAACATTTATATCTCTAGGCAAATGTTTAAAGCACATTTCTAGAAATTTTAAAGATTCACTTTCAAATAGTCCAAGTAAGGCCTTAATCTTTCTTCCTTCAAATCATATTTAGTTGTAATTAGCATGGAGTGTCCTGACATGTCCAATTCTTTAATTCTAACATTGTAATCATTTCTAAACTAAGAAAAGAAGCCTTATATTGTATCATATTATTAGTCACTCTAAAATCTAATTTCTTGGTTGTTAGGAACATCTCCTCTTTAGGTGATAATAGAACTACACTAACTCTAGCACCCTATTTATTTATTATCCCATTAAAATATATATATTCCAGCCTTGCATTTTTATTGCAACTCAACTCTCATGTGGGAGACTCAAATTCGAAGCCTCTTCTTCATCTATAAGACTTTGTGCTAAAAATTTTACCACTGCACACTTACGATAGTCTATCTAGTAACATATTTAATGTCAAACTCAGTTAGTATGATCAACCACTTTTCCAATTTCCCTACAAGAAAAGGAGCTTTATACAATTATTGTACCTAATCTAATCTCAAAATCACTTCCACTTTGTAAGATTGGAAATAATGTTATAACTTTCTAGCTACCTAAATTATTGCTAAACAAGCCTCTTTTTTTTTTTAATCTAATTATACTTTTCCTTATATGGCAAAAGTTTCTTATTGAGATAATATATAACATTTTCTATCCCGACTTCATCTTTTTAAGCTAATATTGCACTTATAAATCTTTCTTCAGTAACTAAACATAGTAATAAAGGTTTCCTTGCATGCAATGGCTTTAATACTATTGGACTGGAGAGGTACTTTTTCAACTTATGAAAGGCATTTGGCACTATAAATTCCACATAATATGTTGATCATTCTTTAGTTACTCAAAAATCAATTCATAAATGGTAATAAACGAGCAATAAAATAGGTGATATATTGATAGCATCCAAAAATCCTTAAATCTCCTTTTTCATGTTTAATGGTTGCATTTCTTGGATTGCCTCCACTTTATCTAAATTTATTTCAATTCCTTTATTTCTAACTATATGTCCTAATAACTTACCTAATATGACCCTAAATGTACACTTTTTTGGATTTGATATAAGGTTATAGTTGTAAACTATCTAGAAAAACTTTTCTAGTGCTTTGAAATATCCCTTTTTAGTATCAAAATTTACCATCATATCATCTAAATAATCTTTGACTTCCTTATTAATCAAATCATGGAAAAGATTAGTAACCATCCTCTAATAAGTAACACATGCATTCTTGAGTCTAAAAGACATGACTTTATAACAATATATTCCTCAATCTATGATAAATGTTATTTTTAACCTTATCTAGAGTGGCCATCAATATTTGGTTGTAAAATACAAAAATCCATCTACAAAAGAATATATTATGCTTATAATGATTCTATCTACTAGCATGTCAATATGTGGGAGAGTAAAATCATCTTTTGAGTAAGGTTTATTAAGGTCTTAATAATCAACACAAACTTAAGCTCTTCGATCCTTCTTAGATACTAGGACAACATTAGCCAACCATTCTAGATAATGCACCACTTTTCAAAATTTTACTTTAATTTCCTTTGTTATTTCATCCTTCACCAATTGGACCAACTCAAGTCTTAACTCAATTTTTGCTTAATTTTTTTTAATATAAGCATATGTGGGGATGTGATGTTTAATAATTCTTTTTATCCATGTCTTATGTCTTTATAACTCCATATAAACACCTTTTACTATTTTCTTAATAACTCTTCAAATATTTTTATTCATTTGGAGTGATTCACTTGAAATCAAAAGGACTTTTAGGTTCTACTTTGTGTTAAGGTTAAATGCAATAGTTTGTATAGAATTAATATTAAACATGCTTAGGAAATGATTGATGTTATACCCTGTGACATTAGGATAAACATCACACAAATAAGCAAACTAATTGTTCAAATCATTAAGCTTAAAAATAATATATCATCATTCTCAAACATACTAGAAAACATCATTTTAAGAATATAATAATTTTTATTAGTATCTTTGCTTATGCTGATGTTGTTTGCTTATCCTTTACAACCTCCTTCCATCTTGACTTTCTTATTAATGGTTTCTTCATGAACAATTATAGTAGGTTTAAGTATGTCTTTGAATTCATCATTCTTTAGTTTTTCACCTTCCCAATGCTAATCAAGCCAAGAATCCAATTATCATTAAGATTTCTTCTTCTTTTTTTCCCCTCAAAATCCTTAAATAGAATATGCTCTACTGCTACTATTACTGCTCTACTGCTACTGTTACTTCTCCTATTACTATTACTTTTTCCTTCTTCTTTTTCTTCTTCTTCTTCTTCTTCTTTAATTTTAGTAGATTTTTTCTCTTGAACTTACTCCAACATTATTAAGATGTATCCATATCATCAAAAAAATTATATTCAATTTCTTTCTCTTTCTCAAATTCAAATTATGCCATTTTATTGCTTCCTTTTGTTTAACAAATAGTCTAATAATAGACCTTTTAAATCTTTAATCCTCATCTTATCATTAGCTAAAACATAGCCCAGTCTAAATTTATTTTATCAATTTAGAAATAATGAAAACTTAAGAATTCCATTGCCATGCTTACCTATTCTTTCCTCTGGAAGAAAATCCATCTTCTTCAATGTCTAAGCAACTTTATGATCTATGCCATTTTTTAAAATTCTTGTCACTTAACACCTTCTCAAATGTGGGATTTCCATATTCAAAGCATTTCTATTTCACATATCTTTGAATATATAATCATGATCTCTCCTTTATGGGCAATCTTGATTCTTTGATAGAGAGTAGATAAAACATCTCTTAGTGGATGGAACTAAGGTTGACCTAAAAGTAATGAGAAATTGATTGGAACATCAAGGATGTTAAATTTTACCATTGACTTAATAGACATGCCTCAACCATTGCTCTAAAAGTTCAAGTAGCTGATCTGTTGTAATGATAGTCTCAAAGGACAAAAAATAAAAACACTCATGTTAAGTTTGGCAATACCTTGAGTGGAGATATATTAATCCTTGAACCATCATCTAACATTACATAAAAGCTCTTTTCCTTTTTACTTTTGCTTTGATAAATAAAGCCAAATTATGATCTCTTCCTAGGTGGAAAATCTTTAAATGAAAATATAATTCCCTCTCGCTTTAGGTTCTTCACTAATGTAATAATTTCCTCAAAAGTAATATTAGGTGATATTATAAAATTAGATAGAGCCTTAACCAAAGTTTTCTTGTGTTCATGAAAAGACAATATAAGGTCTTGCATTTGAGTCTCCTTTAATTTCTTAACCAGAGCTTCATCTTTAATTGTTATCTTTCTTTTTTCCCTTTAACTCTTTTTATTGCTTTTCTCCTTCTCTTTTTCTCTTTTCTTTTCTCCCCTTCACTTTCACGTAACCTTTCACTCCTTATAACATAATTAACACTTTTCATCTTTTCATACCCACTAGTATCTTCTAGAATAAATTTCTCCTTTCTTTCTACTTCATCTGAGGTCTCCTATGGATTTATCATACAAATCCTTATCTCCTCACTTTTTTTTCCTCCCTCAATCTATTCTTCCTTGTTTCTCTTCTTGCTACCTTTATTTTTTCTCACTTCTTATTTATCATCCTCAATAATTAGTAACTTTTATTGTGGTGGCAATATACATTCTAATAATTAGGTAAAGTATTTTTATATGTGTTGGGTTACCTGATATTTGGCAAAATAATAGCCTTGTTGTCAATCAAATCTTATATCTCATGTCATAACCTGAGACAATTATCAATTGCATGACTTATTTCATAAGGAAAAGCTTTATATAT